>CAIGRB010171075.1:0-19936 GCA_903798255.1 Fraxinus quadrangulata | reverse complement strand
CTAAACTTATGCAAAACATGCAATATGAGAAGAATGATTTGGTTGATTATTTATCTGATCGTTGTGAAGATTTGACCGATTCCAAGTTTGACGTTTAGTTTGTTGGAAATTGAATGCGCACAAGTACAAAATTGTCTTTAAAATTGTCAAAGATGTATTAGCAATTCAAATATCTACGATCACTTTACAGTCAGCATTTTTCACTAGTGGTCAGATTCTTGACTCCTTTTGGAGTTCATTGAGTGAAAAAATGGTTGAGGCCTTAATATACGCGAAGAATTAGTTGCATAGAATCAATGAACATATAATGCTTCGTCAATATTTGGATAAAGTAGAAGTATTGGATGACTCTGAGAAAGTTGTGGAATGTGACATTTATTTTCTATTATCAATTTTGATATTTTAAGCATATTGTTTCTTAGTTGCTTGTTAATATCATTAATAAGGATTAATAAATATTTTGATATTTGCATATCATACAAAGACCGAATCATGTGTTACAACAGGGGATNAGAAGTATTGGATGACTCTGAGAAAGTTGTGGAATGTGACATTTATTTTCTATTATCAATTTTGATATTTTATGCACATTGTTTCTTAGTTGCTTATTAATATCATTAATAAGGACTAATAAATATTTTGATATTTGCATATCATACAAATGTCGAATCATGTGTTACAATAGGGGATATTGATCCAATTTTTATCAAATGTTAGGCTAGTACTCTTGTACTTTTTATGATATTATTGCTTGTAAAATCTGGAGTGTTTGTTGTTAGATGCTAAGTTAATACTATTTTTTTTGTCTTTTTGTTTATATATCGAATTTAAGACAACTATGAATGTAATTTAACATTTAATATTATTAGTTCATGTTAAATGTATATGTTAACTTGTTTAAACATATACCTATAATATCGATAGGTAAATCGCGGATTAAAATCGAACCAAATCGCAAATAATGGTTTTTTTTTTGTTTGAAAAATAAAATGGTTTGGTTTTGTTTGGAAATGATTTGAATTGAAAATATAACACAAACAGTTCAAATCGAATCGTGTTCACCCCTAATATTTGCTCATTAATAATTCGGGTATGGGTCCAAAAACCCGGCTGTAGTTGAATCCGTACTGGGCCGAAACAATCTTGGGCCTCTTGGTTACGCTCAAGGCGTTACTATAAATTACATGACGAACGCTAGGGTTTTACTCTACTCGCACTCGGCATTCGCCTGTTATCAATCCATTTCGCTGGGATTCTTGAGCGTAGATTTTGTGTTTAATCATGAGAGCCAAGGTAAATCTCCCATAATTTTTGATTCTATGTGCTGTATTTGTTACATTTGTTTATTGTATTTGTTTGAGATTTATGTGATTGGTAACAGTGGAAGAAGAAGCGGATGAGGAGGTTGAAGAGGAAGCGTAGAAAGATGAGACAGAGATCCAAGTAGTTTTCTTTGCTGATTCTGCTCCTGCTCCTGATCCCTTCGCATTCTACGGTTTTCGTTTGTAGACGTATTTTTGATTTCGTGAATTTCGATTTGTATTAGTACTATTAAATTTGGGATTAAAGTTAATACTTCAGCATCCAATCAATTTATATGATTTCCCAAGTTTTGGTTGTTTCAATTTGTTTAATTAAAGTCAAATCTACTTTATTTTTATCTGATGTTTCTGTTCTTTGTGGTGATTGGAGTTTGATTTGATGCCTTGCGAGTAGGATTCAATTTTTGAATATTTGAAACCACCACTCAAAGTTAATTCATATGCCTGTATATTTTTTAGTCTAAGTTCTCAATTTTTGCACATGCATCTTTTATTCAGTGTAACATGTGCTTCAACTTCCTGGGATTATCGATTTTGTTACGTGTTCATTCATTGTGGTAGTGCTATAAAATTTACAATAATAATGACAAATGTTTATTCCTTTCAACTCATGGAATTCATGTACGCCCTGTTTGTCGGGGTCTCCTCAAAATTATTCTTAGTTTTTGTCACTATTCATGTCGTTATCATGCCATAAGCTCATGTGAAACTACTTGCTTAAAGTTAGCACAATGTCAGCATAAATTTTGAGCATTTACCTAATGTTCCATCATATCCAGTGCTATTGAAAACATGTTCTTGTGTAGATACGTTTAGCCATTGTGTCCTATGTGCTGAAAGATCAGTTCTTGATATCGTTACCCCATTTGGTTTAGTATTCACGTTATTCAAGAGTTGAAAACTCCATCAGTGTAGTTGTAGGAGATGTTGAATCCATTCAATTTGTGAGTTAAATGTCTTAGCTTTGTAGTCTGAGAACTGTTTGTAATTTAATCACCATTCTTTTTCCATATTTGTATGGAAGTGATTTTTATTCTCCATTATATTATCGCTTCCTTCCAACTTGTTCAAGTTATTCACCAGTAACTCTCAGGTAGGTGGGTACTTCTAGGATTAAAGACTGTTCTTTTGCAAATCTAAAGGCTTAATCTTCAAGTTACAGCTGCATTTGTATGAAACGGAGGCTGCATAGTGCATATGAATGCAGCTGTGACTGCTATTGAAATTAGGTTGGTATTATAATATCTGCCCAAACTTGTTTGATGTTGCAATTCTACATTGGAATATTTAGTGTGCCTGTTAATTTTTTTGGATACTGATTTTTGGTGGTTCTCAACCAAATCGGCTAATTTTGATGTTTTTTAAATTTTCTTTCAATTTTATCCCAATAAAATAATTACAATCCACATATTTTGTTCAAAACTAACTTCTAAATAAAAATACATTGATCAAAAATTACTTTATAACCAAAAATATTACTTTTTAAGTAAATTGAAAATATACTTTGTATAAAAAGATTGCTTATAGAGAAAATATTACTAGTAAGATAAAAATATATGAAGTTAATTATAAGTAAAACATTTACTTATTTGTAAAAGTTATTTGAAAGTATAAAATTAAGTTATAGCTATAAAATTTACTTATAAGTAAAAAATATACTTGTAACTTAAAATTGTGGTTATGAATAATATTTAACTTGTAAGCTAAAAATTAACCAGTGTAAAAAATATCACTCGTGAGAAAAAAAATTCACATAAGAACTTATAGATCGAAAATTCACTAAGAGTTGTATATTTAATTTTATTCTTTTAATTTAAAAACTTTCAAAACCGTTAGATAACAACCTCCCAAGAATGTATTGGATTGTTTTAAAAACTACTATTTAAAACCACCCAAAATAAAACCCATCATAGACGTCCAAATTGATATTTTTAAAATGGCTATAACTTATACTCCAAAACTACCCTCGATCTGCGGTGTATTAATAATTTTTAGATTTGATGAGTTAATCCTTATTGAATTATTGATCGAGTGTTAACTAGTCAGATTATATTGAAAATAGTTAACAGAAGGATAGTCTTGTCAAAGTAATATTAGAAATCGTCACAAACATGAAATTCCCAAGTCCGAACTTGATGAGTTAAAAGCATGTTCGAAAATATTTGTAAACGACATAAATTATAAATAAATAGAAATAAACTGCAAATAAGTGAATTTTACTTGGGTTTTTTCAAAATCACCCATTTCTTTGCTACTGCTGCCACCATATTCATATAATGGAGCGGCCAAAATTTCATACAGGAAACACAAATAAAATTGAAATTTCCTCATTCTTCAGATGCTGGCTCAGCATCGGGCAACTCCTCAGCTTTGTCGTCTTTCTTACCTGTAAAATCATAGTTGCCTGAGTATATTTCTCAACCGATCAATATGCTTCATTGAGTGCCAAAAAAACCATAGATAATAATAAGAAGGATTGGGATATTTATTTTCTGACTAACCTTTCTTTTTCTTCCCGCCACCTTTTCTCTTTGCCTTTGTGCCCAAAGACAACCATCCTTTTATCTCAGGGTCATCTACAGCTTTAGTCGGCTGCAGCTCTTGCAGCAAATGGGACGTGATCCGGTCTGAACCATTTGGCATTAGCAAGACTGTAAATTTTATGTGCGCTACCAAGTCACCTGCAATAAAAGCAATTATGTTTAGGCCAGTGTAGTGATCATAATCATAGAATCATAATTCTTTTCTGCCATAATAACTCGTACCGGGCTTCTCGTGAAGAACAGGATATGGCTCCAAAAGGTCGTGATTCATACACTCCACTAGGCCCAATCGAGCACGCTTCTCTTCCAGAGCCCTATTATTCATTCATCCTGCTTGTTATCTTAGCTGAAGAAGATTGGACAAGTAGAAAAGCATGTACTTGAAAGCTACAAACAAGATTGTAGGGCAAAACTAACCTAGCAGTAAATGGCATAATTGGGAATTTCTCACTTATCTCGCTGAATATGAACCGAGATGCTTTCATCTTCAGGTGGTAATTCCTGTCAACTGCTCTTTTATAGATAGTCGTTTGTTTCTCATCCAACAACTTAGGCTGCAAGTTTGATACATATGAATGTCAGGGCTAAAAGAAAACCAACTAAATGTTTTGCCGATATAAACAACTAGCATGATAATTACCTTGCCTTCGCCAGTGCTTGTAACTATATCAATAGCATAAACCTCGTTTTCCTCAAATTCAGCTTCATCAACTCTTGTCTCAGGGCTAGAGACACTCAAAACAACTTTGTTTCCATCAATCACAAATTGTTTCATTTGATGACTGAGAACCCCTTCAACAATCTTGCAGTCATAAGCAGCAGCAACCTTTTGAATTGCTTCAGTGACATCCTTGTTCTGCCATAAAAGAGAGATAAAAATTATGAGCAGATGTTACTATATGGTTAGAGCAATTCGACATACGCATTAAAATCAACATGGTACCCACGAAAAGAACAAGTTGAACATGATCTAAAATCTTCACCACTTCGTTTGCAACTACTAACTTTTTGTTCCCAGGTTCTCTTAAGAACATCATTTTCACAATTCCATCAAAAAGTGAACATCATTCAAACCAATAAGGAGATGCAAAACAAAGTTCCAGTGGATCAGTTTTTGGAATGGTAGAATGAAGTTGGTCCCTTTTTTCGCCTTTAGCAGTTTTTCCTTGGTTGGGACCAGGCAGTAGATGTTTTGAACTATATAAATGATTTAAAATTCACATAAACTTGTCAAAGTAAGAAGGGCATTTAAGATTGCGCATCAAAATAACTATGACGAAAGCTTCACATGGAATGTAATCCCACAGCCATGATTTAAAAAGGCATTTGGGAGATGCACCAGAAATCAAGGTGCAAGCAATCAGCCTTGAGGCACTAATTTTAGAGTGGTATGAGGAGGCACATGAGACAGACAAACCAGATTAATGCCTCAAGGCACGTGGGGCATGCACTTCTAATAGTTGCAAGTTGGCCCACCAACTCGTTATTAATGTTCAACATAATTCTAATGTCCACCAACTACAAAAGAACTAATATTGTAAATTTATAATAAATAAATACTCGCCACCCAAGACAAACAAAAGGAAAAAGAAACTTCTGCAAATCTTCTTTCTTGATTCACCCCTGTACCAGCCACCCAATTCCCAAAACAATCAACAGCAAAAAACAACAGCTTCTTCAAAAGCAAAAAACAGCAGCTCCTGCCAAAAAAAAAAAACTTCTGCAATTCTTCTTTCTTATTTCTCTTCTTGAGAATTTTCAAGATTGTTTATCATTATTACAAGTTTATTTTTGTATTGTTTTTCTAATTTTGACTTAACGTTTTAGTTTGTACTCAGGCATACACCTCAAACCACAAAGGAAAAAAGTAGCGGGGCCACCTGAATGTGCCTCTGTGACTGCACATCAGATTAGAGGGAAAATAAATAAACAGGGAAACTAAAGAAACCACAAAACATGATACCCTCTATCACCGTAACTAAGCCTACAAAGAGGTTTCAGAGAATCGTGTTCACAGTTCAAAAAAATGTAAGGTAGTGAGATTTGATGAATTGGAAAAAAGGGTGAGAAAAAGCAATTTCACGTGAAGGCGGTTCACTGAGAGTCATTAGTTTCAACTTCCAACCAACTTTAAAAATTGACAGCTTGATTTACCTACTCTTCTGAAGGATTTCATACTACTAAATTAATGTTGGCTTATCTGCACTGGCTAGTACCATTAGTATTTCATCGGCCAGATTATTCTAGCAGGCCAACTACATTATAGGCAACACGGAAAGAAGAGACTAAAAAGGAAAAAAATTTCCTCAGCAAAGAGCCTTCTTAGCTTTATTAATTCTCATTTACATATCACTATCTCCTCTACAAGTCCCCCTGATGCCCACCTTAAGTACAATACTACAATGCTTAAACAGTAAACCCTTATTTGATTTTGCTAAATTTCAGATTTTTAATAGATTTTGACAAAGGTTGATGAAATGTGTGATTGAAAAGTTCATAAAAGTTGTGAGTCCCACGACGGTGTAGTTGAAATTAATTACTGAATTTAACTTAGGTTTTTATGAACTTTTTTAGCTAAACCAAACAAAGGCTAAGCAATTTTTGCAGCATTTATGAAGTGACTTGGTAGCACTAAGATGATGTCCCCTGTCAGAGTAACTATGACAATAGCTTCACTTGGATGTTAATCCATATCTTATACAAGGTATTCATCATTTAGGGGAGTGTTGAAGGATTTACTACCAGTTGAGATACAAGTGTAACGCACCTTGATCCAAGAAGTAAAGAATTGATAGAAAATATCTGTACTTTAATATAACAAATAGTTGACAGGGATTATCATTTAATGCCTCCGACTTATATGACTTGCACAATAAAATCAAATAAGATGTACCAACAGTATTATTGTGCAATGGCATGAAGAAATCTCATTCGTAGAAGTAATTTTCATCAAATATGAGGGCCGGAACACATTACGAAATGGCAATATATTTATACATTGAGAGCAAAACAAAACGTTCATGCAATTAAATGAGTATGGAGTATATGAATTAATATCGCATTAATAACCAAATCTATTCAGAAGAAACTATCAATGAAAGGCCGTGCCAGAAGTTTAACAAATATTTACCCAAAGTAAAAGGATAGAAGTAAACACATTTCTCAAATAGTTAGACAAAAAACTAGAAGTTAATAGTAGCATTACTTTAGTGGAGAACAAGCAAAAAAAAACTTAATAACATATACGATAACAAAAAATCTGAAGTCAACTTTAAACTTCCAATTTGTTATAACCTCGTGAATATATCATTTATGTGCAACAGACAAGACGACAAAATCGCACATAATAGATTACAAAAAACAAAGAAATACCTTTTTTCCTGGCCTCACAAGCCTCAAAGCAACCTCAGCAGCAGTATTTGCTGCAGCAATGACATCAGCTGCTCTGCCTGTCACCGGTCCTTGCTGAAGAACATGGGTGTGTGCCACTACGGCAATAAACCCATCAATGTGACACCCCATGTCACTGCATTTACCCAAAAAAGGTCAGTCACTTGCATGATTGCTGTTTGCTACTTTATATTGAGAATAAAATATCATATTTGCATTCGAAGAAAGCTTACATTTTCAACATGTCACCCTCTTCCAACACAGTCTCGTCACTGGTCAATGGTGAAAAATGGCAGACTGTATTGTTCACCGAAATGCAAGTCGGGAATGCCACACCCCTTTCAATCTTCTTCTTCACATTCTTGTACATATTCCCCGATTGCCTAAAAGCCAATGGCATCATGCAATTATGACATAATAACATAAATAATTCCCTAGATCACTTCTGAAAGACATATACATCACACTTACGACTATATATTCTCATAAAGTAATGGTAAATAATTTTTTGTCACAAATTACGTAAAGCAAATAGCTTACTCTCTGATAAAAGCATCCCCTTTCTCACAAAGGTCAACAATCTTAGCCTTCGGCTTGCATTCTGACAACACTAACTGCAATGACTCTGCATAGAATCACAATCTTTGTAAAATCATCCAACGCCAGATTTAAAAAATAAAGAAATGACCCCACTATATTCATAATTCAACAGTGCGCAAGAAACCGAAAATAGTATATAAATATATATAAAATCAATCTTTCCATAGTCCTATCAACGTACACCCAAATTCTAACTCACGCAAATTTAAACACACAAAGCGCCGCGTGCATACACAGACAGAGAGAAAGAGGGAAGATGACTAACTAACAGAGAGAAAGGTAGATGACTAACTGTTAACAATTTCTGCAGCGGATTTGTATTTGGTGACGACTTCAGGAGAGGTGAGATCAAGCTCCCTCTCCCCTCTTTCATCATCCGACATCGTTTTCAATCTTCTACAGCGATACTAACAATAATTGAAGCTAATTTGCTAAATAGAAAAACCTGTATGAAGAAACGAATAAACAATCAAGGGATATAGAATTCGGATAAGAGAAAAACAAGGAATTTCTAGTGAGGAACTAGGGTTCAGCAAGAAGACTGTGAAGTGTACGGGTACCGGCCAGCGCGTATGTGCGTGCTTTATATGGTTTTAGCTAGGGTGGACATTCCGGACATTACGCCCCCGTTTGGCCACCATTTTTTTCATTACATTACATTATTTTTTTTTCTCTTCATTTCAATCACATATTCATCAAATAAAATAATATTACACATAAATCTAAAAATTTTCATTACTTTTCTATTACACATTCTCCCTTCAATCACTACTCCAAAAATTTTCAACACACCAAAATGGAGGACAAACAGGGGCTATAATGGAACCAAACCGAAATCCAACCTCAAAAAATATCGAGACCCCGTTTGCCCCTCATTATTTAAAATTTAAAAGGTTGAAATAATATTTTTTTAAAAAAAAAAGTTTATGTAGTTAAGCCCTTGTTTGAGTCTCATATTTTTCATCAAAATGAATTTTCGAACAGTAATTTGACCTCATTTCAACCACACGTTCTTAAATAAAATAATATTACACGTAAATTCATTTTTTTCCTTTTTTTTAACCGCATTCTCTGTCATAATACTATTACAAAATGGCAAGCCCTAAAAAAGAAGATATTTTTTTGGGATTACGTATAATATTATTTTATTAGAGAATATGTGATAGATAAGAAAGGCGATAAAAATGAATTATAATTTTAATTGGGGCCAAATCGATTCTTGATTCCTGAATTAGAATAGTGAATACTCGAACAGAATCAAATTTTTTATAATTTTTTATTTAGAATTATATGCTAGGTAAAAAAATACAAAATCTAAAAACCCTAATTTTGTAGTAATTTGTTTAAAACTCTATACTCTAACCCTAAGAAATTAAGACCGATTCCTACTTTTTTGTCGTTCGCCTTACATCAAATTATTGCATTTCAGAAATTAGTACATGTTAATCTTAACAATTTGAGCTTTCTATAAATCAAAAAATTCGAGCTAAGTTATGGTGTAAGTTGATGAATCAAATCACTCAGTCTTTCCAGATCGAGCTTTTTACATTCTTGTATTGTTTACAAATTCAAGTGATTTTTTTAAATTTAATTTTAGAATGCGTGGAAATTGAATTTGATATATTTATAACTTGAGTTGTAATATACCTTTTTGGTTATCTTGAATATGTGGTTCTCTTTTAAAATACATTTTTTCCTTTTTATTCAAATAGTGTGAGATTAATATATGAACTATAACTTCTTAATACTATATAATTATGTATCCAATTAATATTTTTATATTAGTTCGTTTTAAGAGTAAAAGAATTTAAACATTATCAATAATTAAAATTATAGGTTCTATCATGCCTTACTTACGGATTGAATAAGGATTTATTAAGAAAATAATAATTTCTTCTCAAATTGTAATTTAATTTTTGATATTTTAATTTTCTCATCTTCTAGTGGTTATTAGTCTTTACTATTTTGCTTCTTGAAGATTTCTTAGTTAAATATTTTCCCTTAAACAAATATTGTTGAATTATTGAAATGGTCTATGTAGAAATGTTTATTAAATATATATACTAAAAATGTCATGGGTATAACATAACTCGAGCCGGAACTGACGATTCAAGTTTGTATTTAATTCCAATAATTAAAAGGACCCAAATGATTTCATTTACGAAATACCAAAAGTACAATGAGTGATTTCAAGTCAAACTTTTAATTTTTTGGTCAAATAACAAAGGAATGAATGGATTCCATCCATATGTCCTTCAGCTGCCATCAACATTAAAAGTTTGGGATCTCAGCTACCAAAATGAAAGGTTTGTATATATTCTGCTATATTTTGAAAGGTTTGGGACCCCCACATGCTATTCTACCTAAATAATATATGATCGATAAAATAAAAAAGTTATGACCAATTAATTTTATGTAACCTAAAAAATGTAAGATTGTGATTAAATTTATAATTGCGACTCATAATTTGTTAAGTTGTGACCAATTAATTTGATAATTTGTGATTGAATTGTGACAGTGAAATAAATTGTGATTTGTGATCGTGAAATAAAATGTGACTCATAAAATTTACGATTTGTGGTTGGGAAATAATACATGACATATTAATTTGATAATTTGTAACCGTAAAATAATTAATAACCTATAAAATTAGTGATTTGCGATTGATAAATAATATGTGATGTATTAATTTGATAATTTGTGAGTCTGTGACCATGATATAAGTTGTGACCGATAAAATTTGTGACATATTAATTTGATAATTTGTGAGTTTAACTCTACTAAAGGCATGAGACCGCACTTCAAATAATATAGAAAGGGGAGGAATACATAAATCAAGCTTGAACTATATTCCAATTCAATTTTAAGAGAGAATGTTTAAAAATTCAAAATTCAGGTAGTAATTAATAAATATTCATCCTAATATCTCGACCCACACCAATCCCTCTCTAATTTCTCTCCGATCTTTCTCTGCAAACTCGCTAAGTCACTGTCATCGACATCCACCGATCGTCATCCCCTCTCACACTATGATGATAGTACAAATCTAGATAAAGGCGTTTGATTCGAGATCCATGACAACTTGTTTGGATTTTTAATTTAGCTAAACATCGATTATCTAATTGAACTTCAATTTGGACAATTGACGGATTGAAATGATTGAAGAAATGAGATGTTGGCGATGTGATTTATACTACCGTAGAGAATTGATCCGTCAATGGAGTGTAAATTTGATTCAGATATTTGATTTATCATCAAATTCAATGTAAATTTATAATTTTTTTGTGGCTTGATTTAAACTACATGTAAGCTATTACATGTGATATTAATTAAATGACCTGTGACTGGTTTTCTTAGATCTATAACCTTGGGACATTGATCTGTTACTTGTGATATTGATCTAATGTCACATGATAAACTCTTAGATTTGTGAGATGTAGACATTGATTTGTTACTTGTGCAAAATGACCGGTGAACTATTACATGTGACATGCAACATATGAATTGTGACATGTGAACTTGAATATGTCATCTGTTATTAGTACACAAAGATATGTGACATCTAATTTGTTATCAGTTAATGTTCATTTATGACCTACACAATATGACCTATAATATGTGAATGGTGACACATGTGAACTATAACATATGACCTGCAATCATAAATCAGTAATTTGTGACCTGTGAACATTGATGTATGACCCGTGACCTGTAATAAGTGCACAAAGACATTAACATATTATTAGTTCACATGCTACAAGTCATTGTGTACATATCATAGATTAATGTTCACATGTCACGGATCAAGTAAAATTGGTCACATATCACTAATTTATGTTCACAAGTCACACCGCACACACAGGTCATATTGTACACTTTATGAACATGTGACCACCGTCGGCACCACTATTTGCAAACTGTCACCACTCAACCACCATATGCATCATCACCACTCCAACAACCAACAAAAACTAACGAAATAGAGGGAGAAGCAGCGGTTTTAATTTCCACCACCAACAAAAACCATAGCAAAACTTCGGCTAAGTGGTCATAGTTGTGACCTGTGAACATAAATCAGTGATCTATAATCAGTTCTATTTGATTTGTGACCCATGTACATTGATTTATGCACCATGACCTGCGACCACCATCAACTCCACTTGTATCATCATCACCACCATCAGAACCAATACAGATTACATAAGATTGAATTGTGTGCTACTCAAGTGATTTAACACAAACATGAAAATTCTCACTGCAAAATTCGAACACGAATTGGCAATAGCCCAAAAATGATTATGGGGAATATCAAAAATACACGAATTAAGGAAAAACCGATTTAAAAATTATGGAATTAAAATAGAAAAAAGAAAGTGGTAGTAACCTACAAATTAATCATTTCAATAGAAATCTCTCAATTTAAAGAGATTGGGATACATCAATATCTAAACTGAATATGGAGTATCCAAGTCCATTTTTTCTTATTTGGACTGAATTTTACTGCTATGATTTTTTCCATAGAAAACTCTGACTACAACCGTCTAAACATTGCACACACCACCGGATCACCACAGTGTCGATTTGTACTACCGCAACGAGGTCAAATATCGATCCACAATGAGNGTTTACTTATCGATAAATCAGGTCATAATTCAACTATTAATATTAATAGTTGAATTATGACCTGATTTATCGATAAGTAAACCTTAAATCTTAGTTTTGAAATGTGGTCTTTAAAAATCGATTTTTGTGTAATTTCCACTACATAAAAAAAGTTGTAGAAGCTTATATTAAATCTATAATTACATTCTCTAACCCACCTAGCTAATGTTTTACCCGGTTCGAAATTCAATAATTATGACTGGGTTAGTTCCCTACTAATTATTGTTATACAAGGCCTCATTTTCCCTCAATTGTTTTCTATTCTTTCATCATAGACGTAATTTGACCAGCAATGTATGGCATGAGGACCCGTCCTGAATTCCCTAAATCCACCTCGAATATTTTAAGTTAATTTAATTTTTTACTGAAATCCTATTTAAAATAATAATAATATTAATAAATAAATGAAAGGGGTGAAGTACACAATCATCTTCTTTGGAAGCAAGAGTATCAACTGTTGTGAATAAAGCAAAAAATTGCAAAGATGAAATAAATAAATCAATCACACAAGAACCCCAAGATTTTACGTGGAAATTCAAGACGGGAAAAATCACTGACAGGGGGAGAAGTATTTCATTATAATCAATAATGAATGTTGTTTACACAAGATGTCAATGTTCTCAATCAAATTCTAAAGCTCTCTCAAGGATCTGTGTATTATATTATGTTTACAAGTCATAGTTCATATATATAAACCCTAAACATAGAGTTTTAGATGGAATAGAGTGCTGAAAACTTGTTAAAATGCGAAATGCTCGAGCTGGACGAGTGAACAGGGAGCGAGAATGCTCCGACTTTTTCTCCTTGTTCCATATTTTGACATCTTCAAATCCTTTCAACCAATACACCAATACTCAACAAAATTTGGGTCATACTTCAACATCAACGAATACTTTCATCCCAATGAGAAATAAATTTTTTCGTACTCATTTATCTTTTTGTCGGCATCTCAAGCTGAAGTTTGTATTGGTTTATTTTTGCCTTGCATTTTGATGCAAATATCTTGTTATCAACACACAAATAACATGTTTGATATGCTAGACTGGATAATACTAGACAGATTAACAAAGGAAAATATATTATCATATATGCTACTCCAATATTGCGTGATAAACATACCCCGATAATCACATGTAGTATTGTAACAATCCATAGTTTACAGATTGAAATTAAAAAAAAAAAAGGTTCATTTTAAAGAAGATGAAGTTCATCGACAGAACAGAAATTCAAACACAAAATGACAGCATCAGAGGACCTTATTGTCGAAGTTGGACGCTTTCCACCATTTATCGAGGAGTGTTGACCGCATGTATCTTGCGGCTGTCCAAAGTATATTGTCCAGAATACTCCCCAGTACTAAAATCAGGATTTATGGACACTTGATATAGGTCAGATTGCTCAGTAATTAAGCCCACACCTTCACTTTCTTCAGGATTTTCTTGTTGACTCCGTGGATGAACAGTATATTTTCTCATCCTTTCTAATTCCATTGCCACTGCTTTCATTGTTGGCCTTTCTTCACCGTTTAACTTGAGGCATCTTTTGACAAGCTCAGCCACTGCATTAAGTTGCTCTAAACTCCCTTCCCTAAGAACTCTTGTGTCGAGAATTTTGAATAGATGATTTTGCTTCACGCATACAACAAAATATGTGGACAGGTTTCTTTCCTCTTCAGTTTTGCCAGTAGCAAGTGGTTTCCTTCCCGTCATGAGCTCTGCTAGAACTGCTCCAAAACTGTACACATCGCTTTTCTATGTCAATTGACCTGTATGGAAGTACTTGGGATTCAGATAACCTAAGGTTCCTTGGACTAGAGTAGTCACTTGTGTTTGATCAATAGGCACCAATCTTGAAGCTCCCAAATCCGCTATCTTTGCAGTGTAGGCAGCACCAGCAGGTTCTGCAGCAATTCTCAAACGATTTTCCCAAGAAAACCAAGGCTTTCCCCACTGTTACAGATACGGTAAAAGAGTGTATCGTTCGAGACATATTCATATACCAAAGAAGGAACTTCTGTCTCCAAACAACATCTCCAGAACTTAACCATGTTTCAGTGGTTAACTTGAGTTAGGATAATTACTTCGTTGATAAATAGTTCGATTTGGACTTGAGTCCAATTCAAGTTGAACAATTTTTTTAAGAACCCAATGGTTGGGACTTTTTTCGAACAATTTTTTTAAAGTTTGATACAATTTCAATTTGAACCAATTTCAGTTATATTAAAAATGGTGATTTGAAATGCCTTAAGTCGATTGAAGTTGGATCAATGATTGTGGGATTAAGTTTCATTCCAATAAAACAATATAAATTAAAAATATTGTAAAATATGTTAAATAGATTATATCATGATTAAATTAAATACTTATGAAATCAATCTAAATACATGTTGAATACCTATATATTATACCTATTAAATAAAATGAATTCAACCTAAATACTAAAAATACTAAATCATCCAAGCTCAATATAAATCTCCCCCCTTCAATTCAAGTGTTAAGTCAAAAATCACATCAAAAAATCGAATCGAAAAGTCGAGGCACGAGTAGCAATGAAAGACTGAAGAGACGTGAGGTAGAGGAAAATTTTGATCATTAGGTTTTAAGTTTTTGATTTTAAGTACTAATTTCTTTTTAATATTTTTAAATTTATTGGGTTGGATTTTAATAGATAACCCGGAATTAAACCAAATCCAATCCGACTCGACCCAACCTAAAATTTGATTTCTTAACCCGAATACAACCCAATTAAACTAAAAAACCAATCAAAATCGGTTGATTTGGGTTGGATTGATTGGTTTAGCTGTTTCAAATTGATTTTTGCCTAACCCTACATTGAATAGTGTCTTATCTTTTGAATTAGAAATTCAAATAAACAAGAGCAATCTCATAGAGGTATTTGTTCTTTCTTACGTAACATCAACAATCTCATAAACCACTTGACCTATGAAAGTTTGCAAACTCCACCTTGAGTGAAAAAATAAAGGAATTTTTTCAAGTGCAATTTTGATAATAATCAAGGTAACGACAATTTTTTCTTCTACTAGTTGAAAACAATCAACATAACTGTAACAACTTAGGCCTTTGTGCCCAAGCCATTAGCTCTCCTATCCGCTTTGAAAAAGCATTTGTTCTCTTAACCTCCCAGGGATTTTTGCGCATCTCTCATGATTCGTAACCAATACTTCTATTTTATAAGAGATTTAAGTTAAATCTTGTTACCAATTAGACAATTACGTCATAAGGTTGAGGTTCATAATTCGAATCTTTGGGGACTCGAGAAATTCATGAGGGGTAAAATAGGCACAAGCTCCCCCAAAACGGAAAGTACATAAGCTCGAACGCAAAGCCTGGATCGTAACAAAAAAAAATACACATTTTTTTTAGAGATCCAAGCATGTATGTCCAAGCTATTCTCATACGTATTATCTGCTTTGGAAGGATAGACGCCCTCCTAAAGCGAACACCAAGTATGAAGTCCGACTTGAACACAAAAGCCTGGGTCCTTTCAAAACAAATGCATCTTACTAAGGGGTTAATTTCGGTTTGACATTTGCATACGTGGGTCGCTCTTGCACACAAGTTTAATAGCATGATTTTCACCTCGAGCCATTAAATTTGTGTGTGAGCATGCATACACGAATGTCGAACTAAAATTTGTCTGGTTGTCCCTACTATGTTTTTTATGTAACGACCCGATTCTATGTGTCGAAGTCGTTAGTTTATACGTATTATCCCCTTTGGTAGAGCATGTGCCCTCTAACCCCTTTCTTTTGTCTCCAAACTCGAACCCAAGACATCTATCTTATGGGAGACTTTAATTGAGCTATGATACCAATTGAGACGTCATATGAAAACATCATCATGACATAAAAAGTTCTCCCCCGATTATAGCATCATCAAGATCAATCAATTAGGGAATCACAAGTTAGCTTAAGACAAAGCTTAAGGCCTAAGAGCCATCACGACTGTGTCGTACCTGATTTTACCAACCAATCAAATTCCTTCCAAAACACGGTAGCGCAAAATCCTAAGTCGGAACAGACTTGACATGAGAAGGATGGCTAGTTTAAGCCCACCCTTCTTTATGAAGGGATGATGGGTGAATGAAATGGGAAGTCCCAAGTCAGATTTTCTCTGTTCAATTGTAAAATTCCAATATTGTAACACTTCCATTTAATTCAAATCTACAAAAATTGATCAAAGAATGNTTTTTTTTTTTTTTTTTTGGAAATTATGACTCAGGTAGGGAGGCCTACATGGACAATGGGTTGGAGATTGAAGCTCAGTCAACATAAGCTAGTGGTACATAGATCGGGCTTCCACCGAGCTTTACCTGGACGGAAGTGTCCGCCGCTGGTGCCTCTTTAGTCCACAATTCGTTATTGTGTGAATTATTTTTCAAGTTCCATTGACAGATTTTGACAGGCAAATAAATAGAATTGGGCGCTATGTCAATTCCATTGAATTGATTTACATACATGAAGAGAATATCGTATGTTTACTAGTGACACTATAAAATACAAATTGAGAAAAAACTTCCCGATTTCATTTATATTTCAAATAGAAGAGTATATGTAAACTCGAACAAAATCCCAAAAGATTAAGAAGTGGAATTCTCTGGTATGAAAATTTTCAATTTTTTTATCAAACGATTCAGACTACCTGCAGAAGAAATCCAAGTAGCACACAAGTAATCAATAAGGGACAAAGGGAAAAAAAAAAAAATGAAAAATTACAGCAATTATGAGAAAGTATACATCCTTGACATCTTGTTATCAAGAGAATGCATAGATTGTCATACATTTCTTTCTGCTACAAATGTGCATAAAATATTTGATTCCAGGTATCAGGAACTCCTGGTAAACACCAATGTATGCAATCTGCATAATGTAGTGGATCAGCCTTTTCTTCATCAGTTAATAATTTGCCTCCCAACTCAGTATAAATTGATGAGTGAGCATCAATTCTGTATTCTGATAGTTGAGTTATGTTGATGAATGTAACAGGGACTTTCATCCTTTCGACAACGCCAGCCACGGCCCTCATCATCTGCTTGTTTGAACCGGTTCCCCAGTGTCGTTTCTTCGTTATAGGTTTTGTCTCGTTGAAACATTTAGTCCCGTTCATGTTGCCCCAATCTGCACTCCTGAAGAGAAAAAGGATGCAAGAAATGGTATCAGTTGATCTTGAAATGCTAAAAGCTGGAGAGTTTTATTGCTTAGGAATTGAGAGAGACCTTTGGTGTGTAGGCGACATGGTAGTAAAGAACACACGTGTTTTATTTGGATTAATATTTGAATCTACCCAATTTGCCCATGTCTTTAGGCCTATTCTGTAAGAAACATGCGCATCTAATTCTTCGTAACCTTCTTCTCCATTGGCAAAAGTTCCCCATCTGTGCATCATTGGACGCAGTTTGAATTAAGATTAATTCATTTGATTTATTTAGAAGCCAGCATTACGAGCATATTCTCGAACAGGAGAACTCACAGTGATTTGATCTTGAGGCCACTCGTCCACCAAACATAAGTATTAAAGACAAGGATATCAACTCCTGTCCAATGTTTGGCATGGTTGGCAACCGAATCAACTTTTAGAATTCTCTTATTTGGATCTGCTATTATATGAACATCTGAGTTCGACTCTACTAGAAATGGAGCCCAATAGAACTCAATTGTTGCATTGTATTCCTGAAAAGAATGTGAAACTCTTTGGCTTAGTAATTCAGAGGAAAAGAAGAATTTCTATAAAACAAGACTCGAAAATTGTCAGCTTATAAGTCAATAATTAGGATTATGTGTAAGAATATGCTGCTTTCTATGTACCTTAGCTTTGAAGACTGAATGCATACGGCCTCGTTTCATGGATTTCTGGTCTTGGGGAATTATGGATTCAACAAGGCAAACAAAGGATTCCCATTGTCCTCTTTGAATTGAATCCCCTACAAACATTAGCCTCTTTCCTTGAAGTTTTTTCAGCGCAATTTGAGGATCAAACCTGAACACAAAGTGATTGCAGAAAGTTGTATATCAGTTACAATACAAGAAATATCAGTACATAAGATTAGCATATGATAGAATTGCTTTTCATTTTATGACGTGTTGAAAGATATAGAGGTGTCAAAATGTGTTTCGATGACCCGATCCAGGCATGTCACATCCCCCCTATGGCTGGACAGTGTTGGGCCTGGCTATAGGGGCTAGTGACCTGCCTGGATCATGTCAGGGGCTCGAACAAACCCCTACTTTGAAAGGCTGAAAAGATCAAATTCGTATGCTATGCCGAACCCACATAATTTTGGACGTGCCTAAAATGACGCAACTTACCTAGGCAACATACAATCATCAGGCTGCCATTGCCAATGACGGTAATCAGAATCGAGGCGTCCATTCTGAATACAGGAGAATTGTCTGTCCACATATGGACATGTCCTGTCTGAGTACAGAGGCTTAACTGATCGATTGAACACCCATTTTCCATGAGCTAGACTGCATTCTTCTGGATCAAACTCAAACCTGTCATCATCTGCATAACTAATTGGCTTGATGTACTCATCACCTGTGAAATCATCAAAACACATTATCATCAAATGGCCTGGCATTTTCCATAACAGGAAAAATATTGTGGAATTGCCTCGTCTGAAATTTAAAGCCAGCAAAAACGTACGTGACTTCTTCAACTTTGCAGCATGTCGTTTAGCACTGCAGGACGTAAACCTGAAAATGGAACTGGAAGAAAGAGGGCTGATTCTTTCAGTGTACAAGAGAACTACGAATGCCAAGGCGCAAACAGAGATGGTAATGATCGACAATGGTACTTTTCCCCGTGGATACTTAGGCATGCCCATGTCGAAAAGCTAATAGGCACAATCTGAAGGGGAAAAGTTCATATTGAAGATAAATAAAAAGGAAAGGCAACGCAAGTGGAAAAAAAAATTAATGATGAGCACAATTGAGAGATGTTTTGCAGGCTATTTTTCTGAGTTTTTTTGAGTAGACGTGAAGCTAAAGCCATATATATAATTCAAGAATATGTACACAAACTTTATGTTATGTGAATTAGCACATAATTCAGATTGTTAGTAAGTTGGAAGGGTGACCTCCTGTGCTCCCATCTCTTTTACTCATAATTGAAGCTATCAATCGTTAGTTGGGAAAGGTGGCAACAAAGTCAATTCTCTCTCTTGTATTTTCTCATAACTTGCATATAAAGTTGCAATATTTAGCAAGAACCCTCCACTTCAAAGGTTCAACTTATCAATCAAATGGTTCCCTTGTGAGGAATAAGGCAGATGGTGAGGTAGACTAATAAAATTTTTGAATTCTTAAATCAACTCGGTTATGATTAAGCCCCTATTTGGTTTTGCTAAAAATAAAAAATGAACTAGATTTTAATAAAAATTAATGAAATGTGTTGTTGA
>CAIGRB010171073.1:4048-45947 GCA_903798255.1 Fraxinus quadrangulata | reverse complement strand
CAAGAAGTAATTTTAAAAATCATGTACAATAAAAGTTGGCGAGATTGAAAAATAAAATGTTTTGATTACAAATGCACAACATGGATTTTCATATGGTGTATAAAAAAATGTTTATTTGAATAATAAATGGTCTAAATTTAAACACTGACGTTGCACTGTGGTCTAAATTCTCGAGCTGTGATTTGTGATGAAGTCAGGGGATTGGTGGTGGTGGCTCAATAGAAAAAGCCAATTGGGCAGTTCGGGGATGAGGAAGCAGAGACGATAGCGGTGAGCAATGGACTCAATTTTGCAAACGAGAATACATTTCAAATTGTTGTGAGTATAAATATGACGACTTTAGAGTAGTTCAAAGTCTTGCATTGAATTATTTGGGTGCATTTAATATTTTGAACATCTGTAATTTCTCGACAAGAGTAGACAAAATTTTCCTTTCCTACTCTGCCTCTCGAAAATTTTGATAGTCCACGAGAATCAAATGTATCATATCTCTTGGTTAAAATGTTGGTTACAAATGTTGCTTAAAAAGTCAAAAATGCGGAGACAACTCCACATTATACGGAGGTCAAGCTCCGTAGAAATGCGGAGCAGCTCCGTAGAAATGTGGAGCACTCCGTATAGTACGGAGACAGCTCCGCATTATACGGAGCTCATGCTCTACATTTTTACGGAGCCGGTGTTCCGTAGCTCCACAAAAATGCCGAGCACGAACTCCGCATAATGCGAAGCTCTCTCCGTATAATACGGAGCTAGTGCTCAGCATTTTTGCGGATCTGCATTTTGCGGAGTGCCCCGCAAATAATCCTAAATCCAACAGTCCAAATATATAAACAAAACACGTGATCATTTGAGCAAACCCTAACTCACCCCCCAACTCTCCTAAAAAATCAAAGACAATCTTCTCTTTGTCAAAAAAAATCCCAAATCTCTCGATTGAAAACCCCAATCGTCAGAGAGAACAACAAATCCAACTCTCCTAAAAAATCAAAGACGATCTTCTCTTTCTCAACAAAAACCCCAAATCTCTCGATTGAAAACCCCAATCGTCAGAGAGAACAACAAATTCGTGTTTCCACGACTGAACCAAATTTCATTTCTTTAATCAATTTTTCGATCCTTATCCACACTTCGGCTTTTTGGCTTTACTTGTTTAGTGCTCTGCTTTCTCAATTGTCGGCACAATCGAGTTTCTTCCAGGTCAATCGAAAACCCTAATTTCGATTAAACTCATCACAAGTTATAGCCACTCATCAGAAATTTAACTCATATTCTCCTTTTTAGTTATCTTATGCACATACTACAACTCCGCACCGCATCATGCGGAGCTCCAATTTGTCATTTTTCTAATACGTAATGGTTAATATATATTTTTTAGGCAGTTGTAGTTCATCTCAGAGCCACACACGACGCCCCTATTCTCAAACAAACCAAATTCAAGTTTTATTCTTCTTTGTTTACATCAATAGTAACCTCTCAAGGTTTACTCTATGTTCTCTTCTTCTTTGATTCATGTTATATAAATATTTCTATCTAAGATTGTTCATTATTACTACGGCAGTCTGTCGCAAAAATTGTCATACAAACTCTAATATTATTATTTACTTTTGTGCTTAAGTTGTAACATCATCGCTATACATTTTTAACAAGTACATTTAATTTCATTGGTTATTCCTACAGATGTCTTTGGCATATATAGTATCCCCAGATCATTGGTTCTCTGCTACAATTACTCAATACCCTAATCATCTATATGTTAAAGCTTTCATACAGCTTATCAGTGTTGATGACCTGTCATCTTTAATGTGCACTAATTTCTACGGATTTCTATATGGATTTATTCATAGAGGGGAAGAAGAACAGCAATTTAGCAGCAAATTGGTTCATGAATTCATCATGAGAATTGTCAATTCAGGGAAAAAAATGAAGTATGGGTAAACTAGATGATTATTTAGCCAGCTTTGGTATGCAGGAATTTTGTCTCATTACAGGCTTACCATGTCATGAGAATTCTGTAAATCTAAACCTGAACAATGATAGGCTCCGAAACCAATACTTTAATGGAACAAAAAAGATCAGCATGCAAATGCTTTCTGAAGCATTTCGTCTATGTGAACATCAACAAGATAAATTCAAACTTGGACCGGTAATGTTAGTAGAATGTATTTTAAAGCCTACTGGAAGGAACATTGACTACAAAACTCTAGACATGGTAGAACATCTTGAAGATTTCCTGCAGTACCCATGGGGTCGTAAAGCATATTATACTTTATTAAACTCATTGCAACATTCTCAGTTGGAACGAATCCAGAGAATGCAAGAAAATAACCTGAATGAATGTAAATACTCGCTAAATGGATATCCATTTGCATTCCAGGTACTTTCTTCCTATATATTTAATTGTTTACCTAATTTATTTATAAATAAATATTTCATATTTCTAATATTTATTTACTCATTTTTCCAGTTTTGGATATACGATGCATTTCCAAAAGTTGGACAAAAATTTGGACGACGTAGGTATAAAACAGAACAAAGTCCACGAATGCATAGGTGGAAACCAAATAAAATACTATCAGAACCTATAGTTCAACAATTCTTAACTACCCAAGAGGTAATTTCATTCTTCAACTATATTTCTTTCTTATCCTACTGTATATACTCCATAACTTCTAAACAAACATTCAAAAAATTATTTAACTATTTAATTACAATTACATTTACAGATCCAAGTTTTTTCCATTGCTGCAACCTACAGAACGAGAATCACAGACATTATGGTACAGAACTCTTTCACTACCCCCAAGATAACCCCCACAACATATTAGATCGTATTGTAAATGGAGAATTGAACAACATAATGCAACAAATTTCAGAAGATGAAGACGACACTAATAGTAAACCAATTGGTCCTGATGTTTTACCAACACATACCTCAGTTGGCGCTAGCTCAACTTTCGCTTACATTCATACTAATTATATAACTAGAGAAGAAATGGAACAGATGATGAATGCATACAAGCAAGAAATAGTGTCAGATGTGTGTACCAATTTAAGAACACATATTGCTGAAGAATCAAGAAAACAAGAAAGACATTATGAAGCAATCTTCCAAAATCAAAAACAGTTGTTTGAACAACACCAAAAAGAGCAACAACACTACTACCAACAGACGCAAACTACCATAGAAGATATTCCACATTTTTGTAACACTTTGTTCAATACACACTTTTCTGAAGAAACGCGGAAACAAGACACTCAATACCAAGTGCTTCTTGACCACCGCAGACATTTCTTCGAACAACAACAACAATGGCAAGAAGAACATTATCGAAGTATGCAACATCATATTGATACCAGCTTCACTTCAATAAAATCTTACGTTACAGAAGAGCATAACAATATACTAAAGAAACTATCTGAGTGGGAGTCAAACACGGCTTCTTTCCATCAAGATGTTCCTCTCCAAAGAAATCCAGTTCATACTACAGAACCACAATTTACCTCAACATCTCAGCAACTTTTTCTAGTTCAGAATTTGGCAGAAGAAAACACAAAAAAGGACAAACAAAAAAAAGATACAATCTTCTGGTTATCGTTTGGAAGACTATCTCATGGAAAACTACACAATAATTAGAGATTGGATACCATGCCATACGTCCGAGTAAGAAATTAACTTTTATTACATGAACTTCAACATTATAATTTACACATTATTTCAGACTAATTTAAATTACATTATGCAGGTCATATTGGCAAATTGGAAACGATAATTTCTATGCGAGAGACACATTGAAGAATTTACTAGATCGAACAAAAGATATCAATGTTGTGGTTAGTAAAATAAAATTTCATACAATTGTCCTCTATATTAAATATATCTAACTTACATTCATTTACTACATCAGATTATCGATGTGGAATTAAAATTACTCAGACAGTTGATCAACGATGGTTGCACCCTTGTTTCGAAGGAATATGCAATCATGGACTTTGCATTTGCAGCAGAATGTGTTCGTCATCGCATATGGGCAATAAATCCACAACATAATGAACCTTCAACCATAACTCACTTCAAAAACTATCTAAATGGCAATCTACCAATCGCTGGGCGTCCATGGATGCAGTGCAACTATTTATTAATTCCATTTTCACATTCAGTCAACACTTGGTATCTTTATGTCGTTAATTTCCATGAATGGAAATTCCTAATCTATGATTGCAGCGACAAAGAACATACACCAGAACAAATGACAGCAGATACACAAATAGTATACAGTTATGTTCATAAATTATTATCATGTCCAATATTTTTGTTTAATAGACCAGATTTGAGCAACCATGCAAACAAAAAACTCAAATTGGACGTCATACCTTATTTATCTTGTGCAAACAACGGGTAAAAAATCAAATACTATTTACAATATATCTTTTTCATTTAATTTCTCATCTATAATATTATTTTCATCTAACAAAAATCTTTTTCATTACAGACCAAACTGCATATTGATGATACTCAAATTTATAGAATGTTTCGTTTTGAACTACCCATTAGAAACAGTTAATCCAGACAGGATGAGTATATACAGAAGAAAGCTTGCAGTTGATATTTGTTTTAATAAATATTTCTTGCGCCCCCAATCATCATAATTTATTGAACCATTCAAACAAGGTACTCACAAATATTTTCTTTCAATTATCTATACTGTTTATTTGCTTTAGTTGATATAAAACTTGTTGCTTCAATTAATATCTATATGTAACAATTCTTTCCTTCTACACTTTCTATTTCAGATTTAAAGCGATGATTCAAAACTTCTTTGCACCTAAGCTGGATAAATATGGACGTCAAATCTCGTTGAACAGGAAAACAACGAAGGTTAGTGTAATCATCTATCGAGTAAACCTCAAATGTTTTTCGTTTATGAGATGCTGTTCTTTTCTACATATTTTCATTCGTAACTACCGATTCTCCAAAAAAACAATCTATAACTTCTTTTCGAATTTGTAATTGTATAAATCAAGATAAGACATGCTCAAAGCCTTTCCTCGTATAACTAATGGAGCCGTATCTCTTGATGCTAGGATGATAAGAACACCTGGGGTGTTCTCTTTAGGCAATCAATTCACTTGTACACATCATAAATAATTGACAATGTTCAATTGCAAATATCAATTTATTCAATACAATTTCACCTTCAGTTTTTCCTGATTTAAGGGGAGTTATTCACATCAAATTCCAAATAAACTCTGGAGCATCGTGTCTTTACATTTTGTTGCTCTCACACACTCGAGTTCTCGCTCTGTGTAAACTCGAACCCCTGCTCTAGGTTAGTTATGTTTTGTTCTCAACTTATTTTTCTCTCTTTTTCTTTTTGAGTTCTTGATTTGACTTCAAATTGGATGCTTTCTTCTGAGTTTTTCCTCTTTCTTTTTCTAGGTGAACTTCAATCAAAGAAAGCGGGGGTTTTATTCTACATTGCCTCCACATCTTCATCTTCCAGGTAATTTTTTTATTTTTCCCGTTTTACTTTTGGCGAAGCTTGCTTGTTTATTGAGTGTACGACATTTCAAATATGGGTTTGCAAGCATAGAGAAACAGATGCAGAGACTTCTCGTGTATAAGCACAAAATCGCCATTCTATGTTTAGTCAAAGCTCACGGCACCACCATCGTAGTAGGCGAAATGGGCAGTGGTAAGACCACACAGATTCCACATCCCCTTTCGAAACTTCTGATTTTTTCTAAATATACATATCTATAATTTATCTTTATTTCAAGTTGTACGGGGTATAAATGCAATTTTGAGTGTTGTATCAGAAGTGAATTATTCTACTTAAAATTGTTCTTGTATTTGTTGAAATTGGGTGTTCAGTATCTCAAACAAGCTGGATAGACCAAAGGTAGGTGCTTGACAGCGTGTACGCAACCAACAAGATTAGTGTTCAAGTACTATTTCCAGATATTGTCCTCATACTTATTGGCATTTATATTTTCTTTCAGATGGATAAAATTTTTGTTAAGAAAATCTAAGATTGTATGCAATAAAAAGGTTATCGCTTGTTCGATAATTTAGCCAACTTAGAAAATGTATGGTAGTTTAATTGATTTAAGACAAACACCAGAGGCTTGAGTTTTTACACTTGATTTTTTATGTTCAAAAATGAATTTTTTGTTTTAATCCTCACAAGTTGTTAACTTATAGTTTATATCTAAGTTAGAATATGTTTACTACAGTGGCTTTAGTTTTAGAATAATTGAATACTCGTTGTGCTACATAGGGGTGACTATCATTAACAATACTGCCTTATTTTTTAATGTTGTACTCAAATCATTAAGTGAACAAA
This sequence comes from Fraxinus quadrangulata, assembly GCA_903798255.1. Lineage (NCBI taxonomy): Eukaryota > Viridiplantae > Streptophyta > Magnoliopsida > Lamiales > Oleaceae > Fraxinus > Fraxinus quadrangulata. Next base: position 39,603 of record CAIGRB010171073.1, on the reverse strand, counting down.
TACCTAATGTTTCTGATATTTATGAGTCCTTCTTTAGTGTCTAATTTCTGTTGTATTTTATGAATTCTTGGGCCTTAACTTCTCTATTTGTTCACATACAACTATATTTTCATGAATAGTTTGTCATACAATTTCGTATGACCATATATAATATTGTCTGGTTCACCTTACCAAAGATACCTTAGTGTTTGTCTATTGCAACAAGTTCTGCCATTTTCTTTTCCATCGAAAACTAAAAATATGGTACCTCTAGGTGCAGCATCCATATCAGGCTGGACAATCAGCCCAAAAATAGTGATTTCGAGGAAACAGAACTCCAGCAGCTACAAAGAAAATGGAAGCTACGAAATTTGTACTCGCCAAACAAATACTATCAGTCAAGTGAAGATTTCATGCTCCACACACACTCAATATATTTGCTCTTTCAAAATACCTGTTTAGCAAACTTTGTAATGTGACATTTTGAGCCTTTTTTTCTTCTTCTTCAAAAATAAAATTAAGTAGTGTATGTTAAAAAATTTTAATGGACGTCGTGGTTCTACTATAATTTCTAACTTGTTTACTGTAATTATGTTTCAGCCATGCTGTTTAACATTAGAGTTGTGTAAAGTGAAATTGTTCTGTATTTTAAAACTACTTTTTAAACTCAATTCTACCAAAAATCATTGAACCTTTTTACTATTTTATTAAAAGTAGATGTATATTACAACCTATTGCAGTTTAAGGATTACATATATATGCAACCATTACTTATTGCACGTCGAAATCTCATAATGCAGTAACTGTGATCAACTATCACTCTTTCAAATTTTGTTTCATTCTATAATTTTTCTACTTCATGTTGTGTATTATTTCATAATTCGGAAATGTTCAGCATTGAACTTCAGTAAAACTACTTTTGTTTCAATTACTTTCATGCTTGTTATAAACAAATGATACATAATAAAACACAAGGTTAGATCAACTAAGGTAACTATGTTAGATAAGATGAGAAGATTAACTAAAACTCTTGTTTTGATATTATAGAATAAGTTGATTATGAGTAAATCACTTAGTACAAAATAACTAAAATGGATTCAATTGAAGCAACGTAATATTTTCATTGGTACTACATACGATAGCATATCATAGAACAAAACGACTACTATAATTTTAGACATATAAGCTTGACATAATTGGAATATTTTACATGTAGTTCTGAACTCCAAAATTAAAGAATGGACTTAATCTAAGAAGTCATGTACATTGACAACTAAACTGATCCAAAGGTCATAAAAAAATTGCAATTTTTTATATTCAATGCACCTCATCAAATTCAACTAAATTTTTTAACCTAATCCAATGAAAACATCTGTCATTAATCCTTACTACTCCATACGCTAACATTACCTTTAAAAAACACACAATACACGGGCATAAAACTAGTATATATATAAACGGAGAGGACAACACACGCAGCAGAGGGGAAAAAAATAGAGAGAGTGGCTGAAATTTAATAGATTGGCACAGAATTGACAGCTGCAATGTGGATATAAAAAAATATAGATACGCACAGAAACTGAGACTGGAGAGATTTAGCCCCCGTTTGACATCCATTAATTTCTCTTTCTCATTCTCATTCTCATTCTCATTCTCATTCTAATTCTTCATTTCAACCACACATTTTTTAAATAAAATAATATTACACACAAATCAAAAACTTTTCTTCACTTTTTCACCACACATTCTCCTATCAATCACTATTCCAAAATTTCTATTCTTTCCAAAATTAGATTCAAACAGGGCCTTAGCAGGCATACAAAGGAAAAAGGGAAAAGTCAAAATGGTTGATGGAATTGTAACTTGAGGGCTAAGGCTTTGTTATATATATATATACACGGAAACCGAGACAGCTTTTGATATATATTCAAACAGAGGCAAAAAAAAAAAACACGTAGAAAACAGAGGCTGGAAAAACAATTTTCAATTAATTTCAGATTTGTTCACGTTTGATTAATTTTTAGTGATGTCGTTCCACTTTTATATGTTTAATTTTGATATTATGCTAGGCTAGATTTTTACATTACTAGGAAGAGATGAACATTAACTATGAAATTTTTGGTTTAAATAAATAGCTTGANAATTGACCATTATTTGATTTGTTGTGAATTTTATTAACATCGAGAGAGGTAATAAAATTGCTAACACGTAGTAATAAATATTGTGAGGTTCGATAAAGGATAGAGATATACATTTATGTTTCGCATGGTTATTTTGATATTCTAGTTCATTTAATACTTTCTTATATGTTTGTATCTTTCATAGAAATATAGAAATGTCACATATAGGATTAGATTTAATTGCTATCAAGAAAAACTTTAAAATAAATTTGGAATTTCGACCAACTCGCATGATAACAAATTGTCACTTTAATTGTTGTACTAAAAATAGATTAACAAGGAGGATTCTACATCTTAGCAATACATCTCAATTTCTTTTGGTAAACTTTTACTTTGATTTATATTACGTGATAAGTTAGATTTTAAATTTATTACAAATCATTATTGCTATTCGATTAAATGCATTATTAACTTTAACTAGATCAAACACGTAGTCCTCGTGGGTTCGATACTTTACACACTACTATATTACTTTATCACGATCTCGTTCACTTGCGGAAAATCAAACGATCAGTGTGATGTTAGGGTTGGGAGAGCGAAAACCTCTTGCTTGAGCTCATAGATATCCATTTGGAATTGTCAAGGATGTATAAATAAAAGTGAATAATCTTTTATTTCCTCCTAACTTCTTGATTCTAGACATATAAAAGGATAGAAAAATGCAACCCATACTTGGCTACCCTTTCTTGGCACTGGAAGAGCTTTGATCGATGTTGAGAAAGGAGAATGTAATTTCAAGGGTGCAAGATAAACAAGTGACTTTCAACATTTTTCAAACATTCAATTAATCATCTCAATCTAAAAATTTTTTATGAAACAGAAGAATCGATATAAATTGGTGGAAAAAATGAGGTGAAGTACTGAGGATAGGTTTGGAGCACCGTTCGCTGAAAAGGGGGAAGGGAAAATGACAAATGAAAAGAAGGAAGTTTACAAAGTAAGCACTGCAAGGACATCTATTTCCTATTTCAAACCACCATAAGTGATAGCTTCAATTCATGCTATCTAATGAAGTAAGTTTTAAACATTAGAAAAATACGACAAGCTTTCTAATGAAGTAAGTCTTTATAATTCGCATGCTTGTGCGTTAGAATGGTTGAGTCGATAGTTTTGCTCGGAACTAGCAAAAGGGTAAGTTTCAGTGTGTGATAAGTTTGTTGTATGCATATCTAGGTCTCTAAACTTTCATAATATTGATATGAGGCTGGTTTCTACTAATAATTGTGTATATATTGTGCTCGTAGGTAAAATCCCACTTTAAGGTGAATCCAGAAAAAATAGATCAAGTGGACCGTCATTCAACAATAAATGTGGACTTGAGGAGCAACCATAAAGTTGGAGCTGGAATGGAAGTTTTGAGAGTGCCAATTCGGTGAATTCACAAGTTTTGGGACTATCTTGATCGTTCTTAACATTTTTGGAGGATCAATTTTAAAGGAAAAATAACTTGGAAGACCGAAGCGGAATAATTTAGAAAATGAAGGACCAATTTTGAGGTAGTTGGCAATGGTAGAACCTATTTGGGAGGATTTAAAGTTGGATGGACTAAATTGTAAATAAATATTCAATTAGGGACCAAAACATGTAGGTATGGTATATGGATCACCTGGGTTGCAATTTCAGGCTAGATAAGCAACAGATAGGTGTTCCCTTCAACAAAAATCACATGTTGCTCTCAATATTTTATAAATCAACGTTGGCACCTATGGGGGCTAGGTCCTGCCTAGGCTTTATGGGGCGGAGGGAGAGGTGGGTTGGGATGGGCTATAGAGCCCTACCCCAGCCCCAAAAATTGGAAAATCTATTTTGTTTGTTTTGTTTAATTCAAATAATTTTTTAATAAAATTTGAACAAGTCCAATTATATTCTATAGGAAAAATGTTAAAATGTTGTAAGTGAAGTTTAATAAGTTTTAATTATTAAATGTACTTTTTTTCCCTTCAAGTTACTCTCAGTTATTAATTTAAAATTTGTCAAACTGAAATAGGTACAATATATTAATCAGTTTTTCACATAGAAGTATATTTTGTCATGTCATTTGTTAAGCATATGATGATACACTCACGCGTTGAAATTTTATCGATTTTTTTAAATACGTTCAAAACATTGAAAACCATCGAATTGATACATGCAAAAATTGAACTTGTAACTAATAAAAATAAAATATATATTGGTGAAAACACTATTGGCCATTGTACTTTTTAAGTTAATTTTATTTCCAACCCAAGTCCAATATTCCAAGTAAATCTATCTTTGTTAATTAGATTCATTATCCTACAAATTAGTCTCCATACTTCAAAAATTAAAAATCAATATGTTAAAATAATTTACTTTGTTAAATTAAAATAGTTTAAACTTATAGAAAATGATATTTAACATTGATATATTAATAATCAAGTGCGATTTAAGTTAAATCTAAAAATTAAATAAATGAAAGGATGAAGGTGAATATTACAATTCTATTAGTTGGGATTCAAACTCAAATTAGTCAATTAGACAAACATTTAGAAAATGATTTTGATGGGCATTTTAACAATTTTTTTTTAAACCACTATCCCACATTGGAAGTTTATGAAACAATTGGAGAGAAGAGTATCTATAAAAGGCATTATCCTATATTGGAAGTTTATGAAACCATTTGAGAGAACTGCATTTATAAAATGAACATGTCATCCAATATTTCTCTATGGGCATTTGAATTGCAATTTATGAGGTTCATTCATGAAGTTCAAATCTTTTAAACTAAATCTCGTGGATTTAGAGCACCTTTTATGGTATAAATTTATTGAAAAAAAATTAATTTCAGCCCAGCCTAACGTATCTTTCGGCTCCACCCCTGGCTCTACTACTTCTCCTCCTCTTTCGGGTGTGATTTGAAAACCAAATTTTGGGACAAACTTGACCATTCTCAACACTTTTGGAGGATCAATTTTGAAGGAAATATAAGTTGAAAGACCAAGTTGGAAGAGTTTAAAAAATGAAGGACCAATTCGGAGGTAGTTGGAAATGGTAGAACGTAATTGGGAGGATTTAAAGTTGGAGGGACTAAATTGTAAAGAAACATTGAATTAGGGAGCAAAACATACATGCATGGTATATGGATCACCTGGGTTGCAATTTGAGGCCGCCTAGACAACAAATCGGGTTCCCCTTAGCAAAAATCACGTGTTCTCAATATTTTGCAAATCAACGTTGGGACCTAAGAGGCTAGGTCCTGCCTAGGCACTTACCATTTCTCCTCCTTTTTCGAGTGATTTGAAAACAAAATTTTGGAATGTTCTGTGCTTTTTGAAGAAGTATATAAATTAGAATGTCTTCTCTACACCTCATAACATATCATACAATAATTAATCTTTCACGTATTTTCTGTGACACCCTAGAAATGAAAATGGTAAAACGGTTGCTTGTCAATGTGTTTAGATTAAAAGTTCAATGACTTACTTTGATAATTAAAGTTAATTGACCCAATTGAGATTTTAGTGAAAGTTCAATGACCACTTATAAAATTTACCCAACGGTATATAACATATTTAATTGTTGAACTCGATTGGACAAAACTAAAGTAAAATATTTGTTTCATATTTTATTTCATATTATTTAATTCTACCTACTAAATATAAAGAATAATAACGTAATGATATATTTATTTTAGATTAGCACTAACTACTGTGGGTTTTCTCTTCTAATTAATTTATAGTAGACACAAAACTATTAGTGGAATGCATTTAGGATGGGACAAAATGATTGTTTGCAAGGAAAATTTAGAATCTTTAATCCAAATTTTGGTTTAGATCATGCCCACTAGAATGTGACTGTAGTTCTTACCTACCACGGGAAATGACAAAAAACAATCACATGTCTCCACGTTTCTTAAGACAACAGTTTGATAGAATTTTTACAAAAGAACACTTCGACAATTTTTCATTGGTTTTTGACACAATAATTGTAGAAAACGCATCATACAGCACTGTTTTAATAATTTCCTATACGCAGGGAATTATTCTTAATAATGGTTAAAACTAAAATAATATGTCGGAGGAAGATCGATGAATACAACATAAAAAACTATCTTCATTCGCCTTTGTAATCATTCTCATTATTATCAAAACTCGCTACTTGAAGAAGTTTCGTAATTTATTATTGTACCTCAAGTTTAAGAAGCCTATAGCTTCACTAAAATCTCCAAGAATATACGTAAAAGCGTTCAAAACATATCTCATTGTGCTTGGATTCAAATGCACCTTCGCTTTGACCTCTCAATAGCATCACGCATTTTCATTTCCGATCTCATATTACTTAAATCGTTTTCAATTAATTAATATACCTGATTCATTGTCTATCTTGGACAAGGACAAAGTCCGGTGTCAACATGTTCGACTAATGCCATAAAACCACCTTCCACATGCCGTTTAGATATACATAAAGAAAATTTTAAACATAGAAAGCTGGTCGATATCCAATCAGTTAACCATTATGAAGGTCAGGGACCTACCATTGTGGAGTCATAAAAGAAAATTGGTTTCTAAAGGCATTCTATAAAAGAATGATACCACAATATAAGGTCTCTTATAGGCCAATTCCACCTTGATAAGAGCAAATAGAGTTTACAATGAAGGTGAGGATTCTAAGAGCAGTTGTGTTGGTTTTGGCTTTGGGAATGCTAACTGGGAAGTGTTGTGCCTCTTTCAAAGTTTGCTACACAAAATGCTTTATTTTTTGTATGATTGAACCTTCTCAAACCCTTTGTTCCTGCGCTACACGCTGTTTGAAACAATGCATATTTTCAGACACCCCACAAGGTGTTCATGAAGATGTGGATAATCTTGGATTCTGCAAACTTGGATGTGCCTTCTCCATGTGCTCCACTATTAGCACTAAACAAAAACCAAGTAATTAGATCCTCTCTCTCACTACATGAAATTTCATTTTACCGATGAAAATTCTTAGAATGTTGTCTTGAAAATTCTCTTGATAACTCTTTTTCCAAGGAGCAACTTAAAAATTAGTTATTGGCGTCTAAAATTTTGGTCATTATAAGTGAAATTTCTTGTATTCTCTGGTTTGGAGATTCTGATATTGTTTTTCTGTGTTTTTCAGATGGAGAAAAGGTTGATAACTGTGTGGGATCTTGCTCAACAAAGTGCACAAAGAACTACTCGTTACCTTGAAGATTTTGTGGGTTCTGATGCTGTTTCTGTGTTTTGAAGATGGAGAAAAGGTTGATAACTGTGTGGAATCCTGCTCAACAAAGTGCACTAAGAACTACTCATTACCTTGAAGAAATTGGTCATATATTCGACTCTTTAATCTTTGGCATATATAGACTACTTGTCAACGTCATAGGAGTGATTAAATTTTCTTAACTTGGTTATATACGCAGGTCTATGCTAACTTGAATTCAATGATGTTATCAACAAACTGCAGTAATTTTCCTTTCATTGTATTAGCTGTTTTCACTCTTGAACTTGCTCCACCAAACAAGCACAGGAATGTCTCTTTTTTCAAAAGCTACGATTTTCTGCTTAGAAACAAGTTTCTATAATCAAAAATCATTTATTTTTGCATAAATCAGGTATCTTTTGTTATAAATATACTCTAAATATATTATTACGAGCCCAACCTTCAAAATTGAAATTCTTAATTTCCAACCTACTGAAACTCGAGAATCTGGACAGCTGAAAGTTGAGCAATTTTGACATCAACATTCACAATTTTTGTCAAGTGAGGACTCAAAATCACATATCTATTTAGATATCACATTTTGAGAGTTGGAGAACCATAACCACACCACGTCAAAGGTTACAGAACTAAATCCTAATTTTCCCCAAGAAGAATGCAAAGCTTGACTGCGATGCTAACGATCTAAAGAATGAGACCTACGTATTGGAAAACAAGAAAAGATACAAAAAAGTATATCTATATGAAACATCAAAAATGGGTACTAAAATGGGTTTCAGTTCAAAACAGAAACTTATATCCTGGCACAATGTATGATGTGTTAAAACTGTAGAATAGTAGTGCTAATACCAACATTTACTGTTTATCTACAATTCACAATGGCATCTTAAAGGGTAAAATTGGCATCAAACGATACAAGAAAAAACAGCTATGCTCAATTTATAAGTTTTGGAATCGATAGCCTGTGCTCGAGAAGTCAAAAATTTGTTGCGCTACAAAATCACACCACTGGCAGGAAGACATCGGGTCCCTTGATCACCTCTTTCAGGCAACCTCTAGCTTACCTGGGAACATTAACTATATATAAAGTCATGCGTAAAAACAGAGAATCTAATATCTGACATCTAATGCAACTCAAGAAACGCAATAAACAGAAGGATTGCATGTTTTCTCTGAACTAGTGAAGTGAAAGATTATATGTCCTTGACATATTCAGAATTATTATATATATAAAACCTTTCATTTAAAAGATAATAGAGGACTACAAAACATGGCTTCCCTCGATGTTTAAAGTCAACCAATTTCAATCGAAAAAAAGTTCCATAACAACAAATCAGCAGCAAACAAACTGGTTAATACAAAGTTTGACAGACCCACCACACATGAAGAATAACCAACCAGGAGGTCAAACTTACAGTAGATTACCATTAAGTGAAAATCCCGGTCGATTTAGACCATATAAAAGCACAGTGGATTAAAATCCCCAGTTTACCTAGTTTGTTTAATTGTTTACAAGTATACACTGGAACAAATAAATAAAAGTAGATCTAAAGTACGATCAAATATGAGGACATACAAGCTCTTTTTTCCCCTATAGATAAGAGATGTAGCGAATGAGATAAAATATACATTTAACACCTTACACACCTACAAAGATCAACAAGAAGGGACTGCAGTTTTAGCTATTTCAGTCGAATGTCTGCTAAACAACAGAAGATAGATTGAACAAAGACAATAGATGGCATATAATCGTTATAAAAGAACCCAAAATGGAAAGGGAGTTAAAAATTCTCTAACAGTTTCACACTTCAAATCTCACCTTAAGAAGTCACCAGCTACAGCAGGAACTGACTGTCTTGAGTGGACCTAGTGATGAGGTGTAAGCACTGCCAACTCAGCAAAGTGTAAGGGAAAAAAGCATTGAGGTTACAGTACTAGGATTACAAATTGTATAGTTAATGCGGATGGTTAATGATACAAGTATAAAACAAATAACCTACGAAAATAATAGAATGATTATCATAATTCTAGACTGCACGCCAAGTTCATCTTCAAACAGCGACTTAAACAGAGAGACATTTCAAGGTCCTATGAGGTAAATGCGTGAGATTTAGCAACAAGTTATTTCATCCAAGTGCTATGTAACTCATAGCCCACTCTTATAAAGATACAGCATAATACAAATGACTGAGATCATAACACAGTACAGACCCAAAAATTATACTCCGATAAATATAATTTTTCATATAATAATTCCTTCTCATGTGAATCCAAAATAGACTTCAAAGTGAAAATCACTCTTTAAATATATTTTCTTTGTAAATAACAAGTTTTGATGCCACCAAATCAGGCAGTAAACTTGTGGAACAATTTATTAATTCCTAGTACACCAGTGTCAACTGCATTCTAAAAATCTAGGTATATGAGATGAGAAAATGCACTCTAGGCACAAACTAATAGAATACAATGGATAATAATGAAATAATATCATTTCTGAACTACAAAAGATGGGGTCAAAACGGCAGCTAAAAGAAATTCAATTAATCACCAGCAACAAAATTGGGAATTTCACACCGGCCCAACGAATTTCTTTTAGTCTGACGGTTTTCCTTCATTATTCGTACCCCACTCCTCTTCCTCAGCCTCGTTACCGTTCACAAGTACGGCACCATCTGTAGAGTCCGCATCTACAACAACTGCCTCTTCGTGGCCATCATCATGTTCCTCTACTTGGACCTCATCTTGACCTTCCTTTTGTACCTCATCTCCATTCTGTTCTGGAACCTGGAGAAACTAACAGAATCAAGCACTGAGCACCAGCATAAAGATCCAAGAAGAAAACTTGTACAAAGTCTAAAAAACACAGTTTGTACCATTAGAGTCTGGTATCATACAGAGAGTGCAAATCTAATAGGTAATGAGATTCTTTGCCAGTTTGAAATTAACTTGCTGCTTCGCAGAATTAAAACATAAAAAATTGGCAGAGATCAAACAAAGCTAAACTAAATGCAGGGCATGCTATTTAGCGTCTGTCATGTTTATGAATATTATCTTATCAAAATAATGGGAAAAGAATTTTCCTTGGAGCTGGCAAAAACGTTTGCATACCTCATGATCCAAAACTCCATTTTCCAGTGGTTCTTCATTCATTTGCATGTTTCTGAAAGACTCCACAAGGCTTGCAACTGATCTATCTGCATGTTGTACATATTCAGCTGCTGAGGGATAATTACCCCTGCAAAATAGTTGGAAGTACTTATTGTTGAGTCCTAACATAACCATGCTTCAAAAATTAACCAAAGCAAGCCAGGTTATGCCCATATCCCCCAGAAATGTTGCAAGGACAGCTAGTATAAAGAAAACCAACATTTCAGAAAGAAGTCAAGAAAAATAATACAGCTATATTGAATGGAATGAATATGATCTATTATGATCTTGGAAATTAGATGTAAGACAGGAGAAATGAACTGGAGTGATTTCAAATTTGTGTATATTATTCACAAGTAGCTTATCAACTAAAAGATATATAAAGACACCTCGTCTCAGCGACTCTGGATTCAACAGCAAGCGCAATTTGCCAATCCTCAAACAAATTTGGATACTCTTCAGGATCGGCCAGGGACTCTGCAGCTTTTGGATTTATCTGTAAATTGTATTCAACAGTGCAACCCGATCAAACAATGAAGAATTCCTCACTGTTAAATTATTGGAAAAGCACAAATGGCTCTTAAAATTAGTCACTTGTATGAAGAAAGTCCCAACATTTTATAAACAATGACACCCCTCGCATTCGTTTCTCAAGGCAAACCAAGAAAGGTTGGCAGGAAGTTTTCGAGTATATTCAAAACAAAATCTGAGAAAGCTATGTTTCAACACCATAATGAAATTGTAAATTTAACAGGATTAGATGTATGACCCAGTTCTTTATCTGCTGCTTGAATGTATGGAATCTTTCTACCAGGACACTAAGAACAAAGCAATATGCTGAGATGTACAATTTCATAAAATACATTAAGCATGTAGCATGGAAACATTTAAAATTCAAGTGGGGGAGAGGGATCACGTTTGGCTGTTTTTAACCTCTCGACTTAAGGTCTTCCCATGACATAACTGAAGACTTCGTGAATTTTACTAAAACAACTCGTAAAATCCATATTAGAGAAGTGGTAGAGATTAATTGCTAACTCTTTTAGACTTGATATTCCACTCTTGCATTCTAGTTATTCATATCAGAAGTAGAAAAGAAGATTAGATAATCAGATATCTGTGCCTAGTTCCAACCCATCTCCAAAAAAAAAAATAGTTCTCTTTTTTCACCTTATTTAGGCCTTGTTTGTTTCCGATTAAAATCAGATTTTAATCTAAGTCAAAGTCAAACAATCAATATTAACCACATCTTTCATGGGTCTCATAGCTTTTCAATCACACATTTCAAAAACTTCTATCACAATCTACTAAAAAACTAATTTTAATCCCCACCAAACACCCTCTTAGAATCTTTAGAATAAGGAGGTAAGAGAGAAAAGAAGTACATTCAACATCTGCAAAGACTCGGGACTGAATCAAGAATGAATGCAACATGACTCTATTAGAGTTTGAAATGACAACATAGATATCAGAATGCTGATATTGGTTGAACCTGCAAAAATCGTGTTTTTAAAATTCTAACTGAAATATTAATTAATTAGAAACAAGTTATAAGATTTTATTAAATCAAAAACCAGTAAGGGTAACTTCTTAAGAAAAGAGAACGAAATTGGAAGTTCTGAATGAGATAATTGCATCACCACTTCCAATATACTATTTGCTTTAGTTTTCCCTTTTTTCAAACATGCAGAATTCAAATACACCACTGCAAATATAAGAGAATAAATGACAACCTTATTGAGGTCCTTTCTCCAAAGAGCAACAATTTCTGACACCATACTGGGAAGATAGGAGCGAGCCATCAATGCAGCTTCAGGTATCCGATTGCTGGAAAGAAATTGTGATTTATAATATAATCACCCTGACCAATACATACAACAGCTAGCAAAGATGATCGCTAAAATTACCTCTCAACCAACAGTTGAAGGCAGTCCTCCAATTTGCCCAACATAAATAAACAGAGGAATGTAACATTGTTTTTCCCATGCTCTTTGGCAAGAGAGGCAAGTTGAGTTATTCCTTCGGCATCTCCTAAAGAAGAATAGAGTAGCAACAAACCACTCAAGTCATTTGCTTGCTTCAAACATTCCTCTGCCATCTCTAACTGCAGTAGAAGATAGAAGACATACAGGTACAAAAAGATTATAGATAGGAAACAATAAACAGATATATCTAATCAAATCAACTAAATGGAAATAAGAGGAGGACCCTTCAGAGCTATTGTGCAGTATAAATGAATTCATTTGGGCAGTCAGAGAATTATAGCTTTTCAAGTTAATACAATCAAAGAGGTTCTCACGGAGAAAAGGAGGGGTCATATTTTCCAGACAACTGGAAAATAGCTGAAGCTACTTGACTATATAAACTGCTATAAGACATAATGATAAAACACATCATCCACAACTTCTTCATGTAAATAGTTATGCTTTTTAAGTTCAGATGATAATGACGATGGAGGATAAGATAAATACCTTTCCGGTGGACATAGCTAATTCACCCAATTGCTTCCATTTAGACTCACTCTGTGCTAACATGGCAATTTCCTGTAGAAAAGAACAGAAAAACCTGCACTTATAAGCAACACGTGCTTCTTTAAAGCATAATATTGAGAGATCCAAATTTTAGCGCCTCAATAGCCGGGAAAACTGAAAGTGCAACATAATAAGTTTTCATAGCTGCTAATTACAACCCCGAAACTTACAAGTTGGCAATATTTACCTGTGCAATCTCTAGTTTACCCAGTTGTATGGCTAACTCAAATCTGTAGTCATGATCCATAGCAACTTCTAGTGCATCTTCTATCATTCCTCGTGATTCCAAGAAGCGAGCAACACTGGGGACAGGGATCCATTTATATTCAAAATCAAGATAAATAAATGACTTGCAATTTGTGCATCAAAGTTGGATAACATGGTAAAAGAGAAAAGAACATAAGAACAGTATCCTGAGCACTTATTCCCTATTTGGCTTCTTTTATTTTCGATTAATTTATTATTATTTTTTTAAGAAACATAGAATAGTCATAGCATCAGCTGCACTGAATGCAAATGGCCATCTTCCAAGCACGTCATGGAAAAAGTTTAAAATGTATTGGACCGCATAAATTAACCCACTGGAAGAAGAAAAAAAAGAATGTGATACTTCATAAAATAACTATGAAACAGCTTATGTTCACTTCGTATCCGATTAAAATGATAGCAAAAAGCAGCACAACAGCACAAAATGATCACCCTGATATAAATTTAGTCAGAAATCAAATCATGCCCGTTTATGACTGTCATTCCATGTAAAAAGTAATTCCTTGGGTACATATTTAGTTAGAAGATTGTGTGCTTATTACTTTATTATGCAAATTTTATCCAGGAGTCAAAAAATAAGTTGAAGAAAAAAACCTATTGTGATGCTCCTTTGGAATTGATGGTAAAACCAGATTTGCCCTTTCCAGATCACCACGCATTACAAGAGTCTTATACTCAATCAAACTGAGCAGCAAAGTATAACCTATAACACTGCAAAGAATCAAGAGACACTTATTTAACGGTTGTAAAAATAGAATCCCCAATCCTAAAACAAACAAATATTATCATAATAGTTTCTGCTTCTTAAAGCATACGCTAGCCCACTCACTTGAATTCTTTGTCAATGAGAAAAACTCGGCTCTGGTTAGCAAGGTATCCTAGAAGATACATAGGCCGATCTAAATGAAACATTGTTGTCACCTACAAAATTACATAAAAACACATTGCTTCCTCACATTCTGGAAGAATAAGATTGGAGATGTGTGATTGTAAAAATGCATGAAAAGGAAACCATACCTCTCCTCCCACGCAGTAATTGAGTCTCCAAGAAGAGTTATTGTAAATGAAACAATCCCCCACCCAAATTCCAGTCCTCGCTCGTTCATTAATTTCATAAAGAAGCTCAAAGGCATCTTCCACACCTTGTTCATCTGTTGATCTCCCACTATCCAGATGTGCAGAAACTACATCTCGCTGCAGTGTATAAAAGCCACTCAAGTTCAAGAAATAAGGTTATCCCAAGAATAAACTTGCAGGCAGATTCATAACAGAATAAGATTAGTAGAATCCTCACATTATACTTGAGTATGTAGAATGATGCATCGCTAGCAATGGCCACCAAATCACCACTTTCAGCCCAGTAAAGATTCTGGAAAATATTAATGAGAATGATAAAAAAACAATGATCAGAATCAGTATGTCCAAAACTGCAGCACAAGAAAAGAATAGCTAAAGATGTACCATTTTTACCTTGACAGTAACATCAATTCGTCGAATCAACCTGCACTCCGCCCAGTCATAGAAACAAACAAAATCATTTGAGCACATTGCCAATAAAGTCCCCCCATATATGTGCTCAGCAGAAAACGTCGGTCGGATGCTTTTTTTCTCCTGCAAGAGAACATCACTCTAAATGTTATCCCCGTATATGAGCTGGGAAAGACTTTGAATATAGTTTTGGACCAAGTTGAACAGGCATGAAAGGATTATGCAGGATTACAATATTTGAGAAACTGCAAGCAGCATACATGAACAGCTAAAGATAAGTTGTACCAGATTCACAAAATCATATATAACAAGAACAAATTCATAATGGACATCAAGTAGAAAGCTTTTGTAGCACCCAGTCGTAGCTATAGCTAAATTTGATATCAATTAAGTGCATGTTTGACACATATTAATTTGTTTTATGGTTTGTTATAGGACCATTTTTCAACCACATATTTACGCAATAAAATATTCTACACGTATACCAAAAACTTTTCCCCACTTTTTAACCACAAATTCTCCTAAAAATCACTATTCGAAACTCTTTTTTCTACAATAATAGTTGTAAACAAGCTCTAAATGAGATTTTAGTTAAGGAGTAGGGCGAGGAGGCAGGGGTGGCTGAACATTGGCATAATAGGTAACAGACATTTTTTTAATTCAAATCAATCCTGCAAGAAAGAGAGGATGAAGCAAAGAATAAATATAAGGAATATAACCAACCAGGAAATTTTTACTAAAGAGTTTAATCTTTGATGTACTTTCCCTCACTGCGTGTTCTCCATCCGTTGACCAAACAAATTCCAATGCTGATCCAAATGACCTATTTCTCCATGCCAATGCTGTGTATATAATGTATTCACCATCTCCATACACAACAACAAACCTACCATTAGGGTTATGCTTTAAGCTCTGCAAAGAAACAAAAGTAAGGAAATCAACACTATGCCAACACAGAGTGATACACAATTACTACAACTGCTAGATTAATCTTTCAAATAGCGATATTAAGAAGACAATTGCAATTACGCAAGAAAATCTCAATTTCAGTGCATTATGAACAATTTAAAGAAGATAAAAATAACATATACTGATTAAAGCAGGTTAGATAGGCAGCCAAGGTTCAAGGTGCCAGAACTTGGCCGGTCCAAATATTACGTCAAATAACATGGATATTGGGTTTGCAGAGCATGTTTCTTTGGACACTAATCAGTATTCAAAGACACATACGACATAAAGTAGATAAGAAAATCTTTCTTCAACATTGTCTCTCCTAAAACTAAGTGTATAGGTTGCTCCAGGCATTCTACAGTCCATAATGTCCAGAAAAATTAGATGCAGAAGAAACTCTTACTGCAATTACACATGAGACGGGAAGGAGAGCTAGAAACAGACACAAAAATCCAAACCGTGTCGATAACACTCTCTTAAGCATCAAGCAAAGCAATAACGAACAAGCTAAGAACACAGTTTCAAAATTATATATCTATGAAGTTTTCAGTCTTAGTTTTAGCCTATTCGCACAGCAAGAAACTGCTAAAGCTGTAAAGAAGCCATAATCTAATGACTAGAACCTGCCATATATCATTTAGATAAACATAATCACAATTAAATCCATAATATTCATGAACCAGAAAAAATAAGTCTATAAGATAAGGTTCACAAGTCCTCGAAATGGCTCTGAACAGAAACTACATAGAGAGGCATGAGCTCTACATGATAAGAACATCTCTTAGATAAATTAACATATTCGCATTATCATGGAAAACTGACTTGCGGGTAAAGATCACAGGTTCCCAATTCCTTAACCGCCAAAGGCAATCTTTCTCCATCAGCAACCTGAGAGAAAAAGTAGATGTGTCATTTTCCTACAAGAAGCAAGCAACTTTGTATCAATTTAATAAGCAAGCCAATTCATATACCTCGTAATCTGCCCCCACACTCTTAATGTTAACAGTCTGAATCTCATTGTGCTTAGCCCATATGATTTTGCCACTGTTGTCCATACTGGCAACAGGTACCTCTCGACCAAGCTTGACCATGATGGTTCCTTCATCATAACCAATTACAACCCTGTGCAGCAACCAATAAAAAAGAAGTGTAGATAAGGAATATTTAAATTCACTTGTAAAACTTCCTAGTGTTCCCCAGAATGGTTGAACATCATCAGGGAATTGACAACTAGCTGAAGACTCCATTGTTTTTGTAGCCTTTGCTTTAAAAAAATGAAGGTTTTTGAACAAGATGAAAGTTAAGGACTTTCTGCAACATTGAAATACAAATCCTAGAAGTGCAATATTTGCCAGCATGAATACCCAAAGTTCGAACAGGTTAAGACAAGCCAAAAGTAACACATAAAATGAACTATAAACAAACTTACCGTCTCGAGCCTTTTATGTAGCCAATAGCCCAAACTCTTTCAAGCCCATAATTCAATGTATTCTCGAGTCTGCAAGATGAGACAAATAGTTGATAGATATTATATTTGGCTAAGTGAAGGAAATTAATTTTCTTTTGTAGGCAGCATAAAAGATTAAACAAAGTAAGCTCAATAAAAGAAGAGAAAGAAGAAGATACAATAAAAGATGAAAAAGGTGGTTCCCGAGAACAATTATTATGTAAAATAATAGCTGGTTTCCCAGGCCTATTAAAAACAGAGTGAGTAGGTCCTCGACCTTCAATTTGTAGCAAGCAAGTCCCCAACTTTTCATTTTGTATCACTTTGGTCCCAATGACAGAAATCATAGGTTTTAACAATAATATGCATTCAAGTTTCAAATGCCTTTTTGAGGAGCAAAATAGGTAACACTTATTTTTAAATTTTTAATAGAGAAGAAGACGAAGGTAGAAAGGGAAAAGAAACCAGAAAAAAAAAACACGCACACACACAGAGAAAACCTTCACCATCCCACACCCAACTCACCATGGCAACACACATGCCCCAGCCATGGCCTCCTGACTCAGCAGTCAGCCACCAGCCATAGGCTCCTCCCTGTCCCTAACTAAAACGAAAGCAACAGCCACCCAAGGCGAAGGTCTTCCTGGTGGTAGCCTACACCAAGGCCGCCCACGTCTTCCTCTGGCTCGTTGTTCCAGACCACAATAACCTCTTCATTGTTGCAGAAGCTACCATGCCATCAGTATTTCCATTCTCATTTACAAGCTCACCCAAGAGAAAACTTTCTCCCCGACTGCGTACCCATTTCCTCTCAGCCACTCCCTTCCCAGTTCAAAATGTCAAGTCCACAAATGTAAATATTTTCTAGAAAATCAGGTGAAATAGAAAATATAGTGTTTTCTAGTTAATCATTTTTGCTTTTCTTCAGTTGATTCTGTTTGCATTCCTTATCCTAATTTGTAAAGAAG
This sequence comes from Fraxinus quadrangulata, assembly GCA_903798255.1. NCBI lineage: Eukaryota > Viridiplantae > Streptophyta > Magnoliopsida > Lamiales > Oleaceae > Fraxinus > Fraxinus quadrangulata. The sequence continues at coordinate 21,467 of CAIGRB010171073.1, read as the reverse complement.
AAAAAATAAAAGACATGGTCACCATTAAGTGCTAAGCAATCATGGAGCATCAGTTTTACCTATAGGTGGTGGCATGCCAAATACGAACTGTACCATCCTCAGAACCTGTAATTATAATGGGAAGTTCAGGATGGAAACATACAGCAGAAACATTGTGTGAGTGACCTTCTAGCGTCTGGACACAACTTTTTGTCTGATAATCCCAAACCTGTTTGGCATTGTTAAGTGACAAATTTATATTCTAATATAGAGAAACTTAAAATAGCAAAAGAAGAAACAGAAATAAGGCACAAACCTTAGCAGTGTGATCATCAGAACCAGTGATTAAATAAGGTTTATCCCCACCTGTGAAATAATCTACACAATTTACCCCTTTCAGATGGGCATCTAGTGTAAAGTTTGGGTCAGGGGAGCCAAGATTCCAAATCTGCATAAAGAAATACAGCCTCATAAATGGCACATCCAATCATACAAATACCCTTGCAAAATTTAATTAGGAAGAACCCTACTCATACCTTAATAGTTCGGTCAAGGGATGCGCTGGCAAACGTGTTGGTGTCCTTTGGATTAAATGTCACTTGCATCACATAATGTGAATGCCCCTCAAATATTTGAGTGCATGCCCACCCCTTTTCCCAGTCCCAGAGCTTTATAAGCATGTCATCAGATGATGACAACACATATGGAAGATTAGGGTGAACAGCCACACACCTAATATAATCTGTATGGGCCTCGAACACTTTGACCTTATCCATAGTGTTGTAATTGTACACGCGAATGAACATGTCATCGGCACCAGCAACAACCCACTGCTTACGTGCTATAAACTTTGCAGATCTAACTGTAAACAGATATGGTAGACATTACAATGGATAATGTTCCTCTAGCGGGTCCAGCAACCCAAAGTAACAACATATAATCTTAATCAAGCATACCTGGTAATTCAGTGACCTCAAAAGATTTAACCATCGTCTGCACCAGCAAAAATGAAGTTCAGAATTAGCATTCAGGGTTTAGGAATTAACAAGACAACAGACGAAAAATAGAAAAATACTCAGATGTCAAGAAACTTATTATTTTCTGTTCGAATTTGATGAAATGCTCTATAATTCACACTTATGGCATCATAACGAAAAAGCGTAACCAATAACATGTTTGAGNAGAGAGAGAGAGAGAGAGAGAGAGAGAGAGAGAGAGAGAGAGAGAGAGAGAGGAATGAAATTAACCATCAAAAATTTCCAAACAAATTGTCCTTCCTAATAAGTTTTAGAGAGAGGAACTTTTTCAAATTACTATTTATTATAAATAACGATTGTGGATAGAAGAGAGTGGGGCTCCTAGGCCCTCGACTGATCCAACCCACAATTAGCACAGTCCAGGCACTTCAAATTGAAGAAGCCATTGAATAATCAATCAAACACTACTACCACAAATTTTTCGATATATGTAAGAGATTCATAATGAATATGGGGTATCAAATATATTATTGAGAAGTTTGTTAAATATTAAAACCTTTATGTAATGGTAAATTGCTTATAATTTGTTGGTCATATCTTAAATTTACTTTACAAGATGAACTAAAATTGCTTTAAACACAGGTGCAAATTACTAGGGCAGCTCTTAATATTATTTTCTTGTCTTTCACACCAACAAAAGTTTGCACAATTTGTAAATCTTCAGGATTAAAAAACAAAAAAGTCTGCTGATGGGAAAAAAAACTAGACAGAATTCAAAGAGTCTACCGTTAACTTCAATTAAGGACTGTGAACATGCCATTACTACTTACTATCATCCGATACATATCCAACATTTTCTACATAATGGTGATTGCCACATCTCATTCATTTTAAAGAATGTTTTCCCATTTACAAAGCTACATTGTTCTAGTGTTGTCCTCGTACTTACAGTTTTCTCACACTTGTCATATTTCTATGTATTTTCATAATATAGATATGATATAAAATTTGTTGAAATTATTGATAAGATGGAAAAGAAATTCAGATTAAAAAAATTAATTGTGAATTGAAAACGTGTTAATTAAATTGTATAATAGTTATCTTCCTAAGCATGGTAATATAGATGCTAGTGTTCTTCTGTAGGCAAAATTAGTGCATGTTTGATAAGTGATTATAAGTTGTTAGTCCTACAGAATACGTGGACAATAATCGAGTAGTAGTTATGGTCCAAACATGTAATTAATCATGGTCAATAACAGGGAAAAGAAGGAAAATGCCGAGGCAATTCAAGTTATAGTTTGAACACTTTCAGCCTGTTCGAGCCCCATTTTTTGCCCAAAATGCATTTTAGAATAGTATTTTGATGGAGAATGTGTAATTAAGAAATAAAGAAAAGTTTTAGGTATACGTGTAATATTATTTCATTGAAGACTGTGTTGTTGAAAATAAGAGAGAAAAATGTATTTTGAAAATAATGAAGACCAAACAATGGCTTACTAAAGTATAAAATATTTCCATCTAATTGTATGCTATAGACTGCAATAAATTGCACTTGCACGATGTCTGAAATTTCACAATCGATTTGTGCAATGCTACCTCCAACAAAATTGTGTATGATAGAAATGGTTTATGAAAACAAACAACGTTTTGCTTTACAGTGATTTTCCTTTTACCATAATGGAGTCGAGTTTGAGCATCCAGGCCATGCTTAATGAGAGAGAACTTCATAACCGAAACGGGGTTTTTAGAAACTGAAAATTCAAAATGCTGTGTGTTGATTTGATGGAAGCAAGATCACTGACCTGCCAAAGGGTTCTCGACCTGCATGCGATGAAGACTTTGGAGTGGGTCTGGATAGTACATGAAGCAGCGCTTGAAAGTATTTAGAAGATGAGGGAGGACATTGTGGGGAGTGTTTGTTGGTCTTCTTTGAATAACAATCAAGGTAGTGTTGATGTAGATATCGGATGTGCACTGAGGTGGTATATGGTGGACTCAAGAAAGTAGAGTAGAGGTGGCTTGATGAGGGGTTGAAGGGTGGTGTGATTTGAGAAGGGATAGAGTGGAGGTGGAGTTCTGCAGCTCCTGGCAGCAATGGTGGAAGAGGGTGACGTTGGCAAGACACCCAGGTAGTGGGGGCAACGTGCTGGCCGCAGTAGGGTGGTCACAGGCATTCTCTGGGGGATTAACTTTATTACTACGCGGACCTGTAAAAGGATTTGATAGCAAAATGGGGGTAGGAGTTGGACTAGGTATTAAGGTTGCTCTTTTTTTTCATAGGGGTAAGGGTGGGACTATCGACATTTTGTTTTTTTACAGTGATTCAGTTAGATGTGGCATTCCACTAAGGGTTTGTACTTTGTACTCGAGGATTGACAGTTAGATATAGTAACCATTGGTGTAGAGTAACCAAATCGGAATAAAATGGGACTTTGGTATTGATTGGGGACAAATTAAAGTTGTGTGACCAACTTCAAATTTCGCCAAAACTGCAGTCTTCCATAAGCGCTTTTGAAACCATGACAATATATAGACTACAATTCTTCCAACTGTAATACCATTAATTGTCTATAAATAAGTGTCACAATAAAAAACAGTAAATGAAGTCATTTCACTCAGAAATCTGAAGAGAATGCCAAAAAAATCCCCAAGTCTTCCATGATGATAGGACACACTATAAATTTTTATTTTTGTGCATTTTTTTAACTAGTCTAAGAGTATTGCACAATATTAGCAAATGCTAGAGAAATTTTTAGTAAATTTGGTGTCGACTTGGCATCATTGATTTCATGAATTCTTCTCTAATAACTTCTTGAAGAGGGCCAACGATTTCAAAAGAACATCCCCAATACGATATTCTTTATATCCCAATTGGTCAAGTGCTTTTGTTCTCTGTGAGATAACTTATATACTTTTCCAACCACCTTTTGAAAGAAAACAAAAACTATCAAGATCTAAAGAAGTGATCATATTTTATCCCAGCTGATCCATGTTGAAGGTCTCAACTAACCACCATGTTGATTACAATATCGATAAGCTTGACTCAACACTGTCAAAATTACAGCTTTTCTTTTTCATCTATATTTTAATAAATGATTAGATTTCAACTAAACCACTAAAATCTAAAAGATACCTGAGTATACCTTCATCTCATTCGTAGAGAGTTTATCCAAAATTTTGAATTGCATTTTCGTCATTTCAAATTACAAGATAACCATAATTTTGCCAAATATTTTAACATTTCCAGAAGATTAAAAGGGCAATAAGTTGACGAAGCAACACGGTGTATCCAAGAAAACTCATCAACTAATCTTGTTATGAATCTTCAATGAGAATAGAAAATGATCAAATCAGCTGAATTTCCCATACCTGGCTCTGATAGTTCCAAATGCAAACAGTCCCTGAATACATACTTGCCAATATCCTACAAAAGGAAAATAAATGATCTCACCATGGGAATTTTTAAACATTTAACTTCGAAAAAAGACACTAGCATCCACAATCATTCTCCTATATCTAGTAGGTCTGCCTCCACCTCATAAACACGCACCAACCGGGAAATGGAAAGTACAGAACCCAGCTTAAACGGTGTAAACAGAACGAAAAAATACCCAACGAACTGATTTTTGCAGCATTAACTCCAACACCGTAAAATTTGCAGCTTTTTATCACTCAAAAACAGAACGTAGAAGGTAGGTTAAAAAATTTGTGTGCTTTTACCACACATAAGGATAACACTGTAAAAATTCAGGTTAAATGGTATACTTTGAATACCACAACGACTACAAAGCAATATATAAATCTTTTAACTTTCTAAGCGACTAATCATTTCTATTGAGAATAATAAGCGCAGATAAGAAATACCAAAGAAACATGAAAATATTATTTGGTTACATGGAAAAACATATTTACCATGGCTCTGTCGGATGTAGATCCACGGATTTTACTCTTTCTGATCGTTGCGCAAGTTTTCTCTGAATAAAATGATTCCATGTCAGAATCCAACATCTTTTTTATAAGGAGCACCCAACATTCACACACACAATAAACACTATACTTAAAAAGTTCCAAAGTAAATAGTTTCAGTACCTTGATTTCTAATCTTAGCGGCTGCATCGCACCAATAGTAGAATTCAAAACAAAAACAGTGGATAAATTTGAGTTAGTAAATAATAACAGAAGCTCCAGATCGCAAAAAAGTGAATCAACAATAAATAAAAATCTGAGACTCGAACTGAAATAATGGAATATCAATTTTCTTACGAAATTGTGAAAAATACTATCCTCGAAACGCGATTGATTAAAATGCGAATCAGATCCCAACCAGATCTAAAATATAAACAAAACTCCAAATCATTTAAACTCACCATTTTCACAGAGTTTCAGCCCGGGAGTGAGATCGAAGATTAAATAAGTCCTCAAACACTCACTCAGATACTGAAATCAAGAGAGAGAGTGTGAATTTAGCATAAATTGTGCGTGGAAAGAGATGTTTTGCTCATATAATAGCGAGACCTCCTGTCTGTTTGTAGCGAGACCGTAAAACTGTAAGAAGGGGATGAATTTTTTATTTTATTATAAATTTTATGTACAGAGAAAGGTTTTGCTCTTTTATAGCGGAGATGACGCTTCAGAGAGAAGCAAAAATGGCGATGTCATCTGATGTGGTTATAGCCGTTGATCAATCTCAAATATTAATTTGACGGTCTAGATCAATGTGGAATATTTTTGGTCAAATTAAAAAAAGAAATTGCTAAGGATCACGAATTTTTCCTGGCAAGTCAAAGTTGAGCGAACTCAGTACCCCCTTCAAGAGGAAGTTAAGTTGAGAATGTCAGTGCCAAATAAGCAAGAGTTTGATAATCTAAGCATGTTTGGCTCCCATGTCATAAAAATTCAGTTTTTTTAACTTATTTCCAATCATACGTTCTCATATAAAATAAGTTCACACGTAAATTTAAAAAAATTTCTTCTTTCTTAATTACATAGTCTCTAAATAATCATTATTTCAAAGCATATTTTCTTATCAAAATGGAGCTCAAACATATGACCGATCAAAAGTTGACTAGCGTAAGCTTATTTATGAAAATTTGGATTATATGAATCCAATAGAGTCCATTGATGGCTCCTTGAAAAGATATGAATTTAAGCCCTTGTTTGAGCTCCATTCTATAAAATTTATTTTTTTTCTCAAATTCATTTTTAATCACATTTTCCTTAAAAAATAATTTTACACATAAATTCAAATTTTTTTCCTAATTTTTAATCCCACATTTTCCAATAAATCACTATTAATCCAAAAAAGAAAAAGGGACTAAAAAACCCCAACTATGTTGATGAAGAGCACATAGTGATGGTCGTAGCCCAAAAACTTTGTATAATGGAGATGTATGAGGTGTGAGCCTCGGGGCTCGATTATAAGCCACACCAGTATTGGCCGAGTTCGGTAGTTGTTTTCATCCCGAGATAGGTAGCCTCGAACGGGTTGATGTTTGTTCGCTATGAAGTGCAAACCATAAATGTGCGGGTCGCGTTCAAGTAATAAAGTGGATTTTTTTAGTTCGAATTATCGATCTCTCGAAAAATGTTTACTTTCGATATACAATTTTAATTAATTTAATTCTAATAAAAAACACACACAAAATTAAAATTATGATTTGAAAATAAGGGAAAATACACTATAACTCTCAATTTAAGAGAATATAAACACTTACAAAATTTTGGAGGAAAACGTAGTTTGGATTCATTGTTTTGTCCAACCGTCGCCTAATTAATTTTTCCATAAATCAATTAACAAATTACTCATTTACAATGTTAGACCCAATTTTTCACTTTTAGTCAATCACCTCTATCAATCATTAACTCTAATTAATTGGTTTAACATACTATATCTCTATATCGATTAAAATCAAATAATCGCATTATTTTTGTGTGAAAATAGCACAATTAATCATCTAGAGTTAGGGGTATATCTCTATCCCTACAAGAACCTAGGATATTTACTATTGTCTAAAATATACAAGGTTCTCTCGAACGTTGTACAAATCACTAAACTCAATCATTTAATGGTCAAATAAATGAAAGGCAATCAATACAATAATAAATACACATGAAAATAATCATTTTAACAATAAACAGCAAATTTTAAAATTAATTAAAGCTATGTTAAATTACAATCATAAATCCCAACACAAATATTTAGTGCTTCTTAAATAATTGATAAAAAAAGAATATTTTATAAAATACATTGTAAATAGAAGATAATAATAAACAAAATATAAAATTAAAGATACAACCCCTTTTTGTTGGATTTTTAAAGATGTTAAAGGCTTAGAACTTAATTTTTTCAAAATCTCTCTATCTCTTGGAACATGTTCTCCTTGTGCTCTTGTGTTTTCCACAAAAATTGCAAGTAAATAAAGAAGAAAAGAAGAGAAAAAAAAAAAAAAAAAAATTGAACAGGAAGAAGAAGCCAGCTGCTGCCCTTTTTAATGCTTTAAAACCTAAAAAAATAGTAGCCAAGTCCCAAAGTTTCGAAAAGTTACCAAAACGGTCCCCAAGCCTTTTTATTAATTATAAAGGTGGCGCATAGGCGCCAATTTTCTGCCAAAATGATTTCTTCTTTTTGTCTTTTTGCATACATGTCCTCCTGTAATTTTCACTTAAGGTCCCTTAACTTTAATTTTGTACAATTTGGTCCTCAAAATTTGACTTTCATTTCAATTTTGCCCTCCATAAATTGCAACTCAAGTACTCCAACTTTCTGTCCTTATACAATTTGGTCCCCAACTTCATTTTGGGACCCTTTCGGTCTTTTTTTCTTCTTTTTACCTTATTCTCTTTCCATTTGGGATTTATGACCTATAAAAGTCAAAGTTACACAATTGTGAGTCGATATCCTCTCTTTTCATCAATAATAAGCATATGTTTATGAACTACGAATGCAAAAATTACCGAATTGTGAGTTGATATCCGCTCTTTTCATCAGTAATAAGCATATTTAGGTATTAAATAAGTGTGTAAAAACATACTTATCAAATACTCTCAAACTTAAATTATTGTTCCTCCCGAGCAAGATTATCTACTAACACAATCATGCACACTTGATAATGATCAACACATTAGATAGCTTGTCAAAAATATCAATGAATGTAAAATTGTATAATCAATTCACAAATATACTCTAAATAATGCTAGCATAAATACTTTAAACTTATCCAATATCCGATAGATATACGTGTGTGCATAGTCACTTTCAATCATCATCAAAATTATGAAACAAATATCAAGATGGAAAACTTTTTAAATTGGCTCCAACCCGACCATTTGTGGTCAAATATATTTCCTTTCCTGCTAATGAGATTTACACTCCTCAAATAACTCTTCATTTTCTTTCCTCGGGTGTAAATTTAAAGTTTTCTCTCAATTCACTCATTTTTTTCAGCTCTAGTATAGTTGGGTCTAACCGGCAATATCAATCTCTAGTCATGTGATGATTCTCCACTAGATGAGTGGTTTCGACATTTAAATTTATACTAAGTAATTCAAACTTACTAGTTATCTAAGCTCAAATATCGAAAACAACTGCACCAAATCAAAAAATTTCAATTAAAGCTCATAATTGACCTCACACTCCTAAACTTTCTTTTTGAACTCTGTAGCGAGTTTTAGGTCAATAGCTTCCCGATTGTTTAAACCAAAGGGTACCAGGTTTCGAAATTCCCCACAAAACTTAATAACTTGAGTCAAAAACGCTACAAAGTGAGGCATGAGATTCAACAAGTGCAAAATTATTATTTTAAGCACAACAAAATTGATGGGGTTTAGATCCCTAGCATATGGTCGTCACTTAGCTTATACTTGACAAAAGAAACTCCACACAATTTTTATTTTTTTTTCAACATGCATAGAATCAACATATTTCTAGATAATCTTATTCACCGTCTTGACCATCTCCAAACTTATCTAGCAATATGATTAAGTGAAAGAGAAGACAATGTAGAATTGATAAAAATTTAAACCCAACTCACAACCTATTTCAACCAATTCAAAGATCTCTCCATCAATCAAAATTTTCTTCATCTAGATAACAATTAAGCATGACTATTATGCTCCAAGTAACTTGAAATCTCACATGGACAAGCAATGTTTTAAAACATTCTAGGCACAAATAGCATATTTAATCTTTGTAACGACCTAAATCTTGAAATTTGAAATTAGTACAAAAACAACATTCTTTTTTTTTTTTTCAAAAATTCGAGTTAAATTAAAATTTTCTTTTAATTTTGTAGTTACCCTTGACTTCTATTGCAAGTTCTAAAATTTATTGAAAACAAATGATTTAAGGTATATAACTTTGATTTGTTAAATAACGAAACTAAATGAAGAGCTAAAATGAATGTTAGCGTGCATTAAAGAAGTTAAATTCAGCAACACACTACCCAACGATTCAGCTTAGTTAGATCCTTTATCGGATTCATAATTTTATGAAATTTTTAGAGCGTTTTTTAAAATCATTCGAGTACAACATAGTAAAATTTCAGAATTTTCTAATATCATTTAGGCATTCAAATAGACACGCAACACATGTAAAAATAAAAATAAAAAATTGGTCTCAAGTACACTTAATACAACACACGAAAAAGGGCATAATTTATCGTATCGACCTTCAATTGACTTGATTACAAAGTCAACAGACAAATGACTCATAGGGCTTTCAAAATCCACTAGTTTTGTCCAAAAATTCAAATAATTCTGTTCGGGATGACACGACTAAGTTCAGTCAATAAGCTAAAAAATTTTGTTTACAAGTCTAACGTTTAATCTTAACTTCTTTAGCAACTTTAATTATATGCATACTTAAATAGTAATCTGAAATTTTTTGTTTACAAGTCTAACATATAATCTTAAATTCTTAAGCAACTTTAATTATATGCATACTTAAACAAAAAAAAAAAAAGCAATTTAAATGTTCACATCAAGAAAAGAACTAGGAATTTTTTTTCAAAAAAATATAAACTAACATCTTTTAGAAATTAAACATAAGTTGCATAACTAGTAAGAACTAGAAACTCTTCAAATGTGAGTAATTACACAAATTAAGCCCTATCTCCCTTCGGATCCTCTGCAATCCATGTAAATTCCACTTTCTCGACCATTCTTTAATCTGAAAAGTTTGTCAATATAGAAGGTGTGAGCTTTAAGCTCGGTAGGACTAATATCACATGGTGCACCCTTTTAATTATAAACATATATACTTATATTCAAAGTGATAGGAAAAAATTTAACATTTTATGTAGATGAATACCGGCAAATTTATGATTTCGAATAATCCCTTGGGGTTGTAGAAACCAGTTATGGCCATTAGGAGTAGGCAAAACCCGATCGAACTCGCCTAAACCGCCTTAACTGAACCAACCCTATTGATTTGGGTAGATTTTGTTGTTGTTTTTATACGGGTTGGGTTTGGTCGGATTATGTGTTAACTCATGAAAATCGAATAAACCCGCCCAACCCAACCCGACTATATTTATGAACTTTACAAGTGTTATGATATTGAAACTCTTAGAATAATATTATAAAACTTGGATATAATGCATTTTTACGAAAAATTGTATAAGCAAATACATATTCAACCCAAAAACATTTTAATTGTCAAAAATATTTCTTAGCTTCATATAATTTAATATCAATCTGTCCATGTAATATTTCTGGGTATGAAGTGCCAAAATAATTCAGATTTTTTTGTCATTGCAACTATAGATACCTAATATTATATAAGTCGTAAGTCAATTATAAATCCGCCCAACCCGACCCGCCTACTAAACTTTGTTGACAAGTTGTCTAAAATCGACCGACTCAACCTATACTTGATTGGGTTGGGTTGTGTTGGGTTGGATTTCAACCTTTACATGGGTTGAGTTGGGTTAAATTATTATCAATTCGATCATGTTGGATTGGGTTTTGGTTTAGACAAAAACCGACCCGACCCAACCCATTCCCACCTCTAATGGCCATACATAAACTTCTTTGTTCATAGTGTCAAAAAATTCTAATACATACACAAGCATACATATATATACATAATAAACAAAAAGGATAATACTTAACACCACCTACCTTGATTTTCTTGAAATATAAATGAACAAAATGTGTAAAAGCATTTCTCCTTCACATCTTCGCTATTTCATTAGGCTTAACTTTACATAAAAAAATATTATTGAGAGAAAATAAAAACAAATTCGAATTTGAGGAGAGGTTTAGTGAAAAAGTGACTTTCCTCTTTTTGTAATCTCCCTTCTCTTTTTGTAACCTCTATTTTTATTAAAAAAAAAAAAAAAAACTAATTGTGAGAGTTATATTTTCATTAATCTTGTTAAATTGAGTTTTAATTAGAAATTTAATGAGTTTTAAGTCTATAAGAAAATAATTCTTACAACAAGTTTTACAGAACATTATACATAATAAAAAAAATAGAAGAAAATGAACTATTCATATGATTTGTAATATTTCTCTATGAATGCCTACTGACAAATATTCCATCCAATTAACTTAATATAGTTGTTCTTAATGTGCAAAATGGGGAGTTTTTAACTCAAAACTAATTTTATAAAGACACCAGCAAGTGATTCGAACCTAGGTTGTCTATGTGAAATACCAAGCAGATGGCCGTTGTGACAACCTAGTTATTCATTAAATCTTTGTTTTTAACTTATTGTTTTAAATTTTTGGGCTTTTAAATAATTTATGACTTGAACTTTCATAATCTTAAATGGACCGAGCCTTCATAGCTCGTTTCTTACATGGGCTATATCACCCAACTTAAGAGCATAAAAATTGAGACCTTACAATCATAACGCATGAATCAACAACAATTTTAAACATTAAACCATCCAAATTTGGCAAGGCTATCTAACATGTCAACACAATCAACACAAAGTAAGCACAATCACCCCCAGCTTAAATTACTTATCGTTCTCAATGTGTAAAAGAATAAGCTAAAAGATGAGAGGAGATAACGAAACTTCACTAGTTGGATCTTTGATGAAGGGGTACCAATACTCTATTTAGACTTGTGACGCTTTTAATAAACTTGGGCAAGTGACCTTCTTGTACATAATTTATCCCACCTTCCCAAACTTGTGAGGAATCATAGATATGTGGAACTTAAAAAATTACCTATAAAAATAATAGTAGCTAATTGAATCAAAACATGAAAATACATAAAAGTAAATAAAAAGTTTAAAAATTAGAAAATTGGATTGCCTCCCCCGTAAGTGATTTTTTTATAGTCTTTAGCTCGATTTTGGCAATTGAGCCAGGACACATAAAGAAAGCTTTGGATATCTTGCCCATTTTTCTTCGTTTGGCTTTGTTCCATTCTTCATTATTTCTCCAAACCTCGATATTGTCCATTTCAATGTAGTAGGACTTGTGTATTCCATTTGACTCAACTTCAACTATGTAGATTTCTACATTCTCGCCCGGCTTAATCACAAAATCAATTTTTGGACAATCAATAAAGTCAAATTAATGTACATTGATTTCATCTTCATTGATTTTTACATCCTCGTTCAGCTATTTTGTGACTAAATTGTCATTCACTTTAAGCTCTTTCTACAATTATTGTTATCTCTTTGGATTGAATGACTAATCTATAATTTAGATCCATTGGCAATAAGAAGTCGGTCACATCGACTCCGTCAAGTGGATTATACCTCAATTGTTGAAATTCTTTCCAATACATGTAATATCCCATAAGCATATCGCTTTCAACTAACTCGATATATTATTTGAGGTACTTTGCAAGTACTTCTCATTCAATAGGGGATGACCATCTCCCACAAGTTTGATGTCATCATTCCAATTGTCAAGTACAAAATCTCCCATGAGCATATACCCCTCATCACTTTTGTCAATTGCTTATTTTTTACACCTCAAATATTTTGTAAACATCAGAAGTTTCAGCGTGTTTAAATTAGTGTACGAAAACAAGCATTGGCCAGTACAATGCATCGCGTAACAATTTTCGCAACTTGAATATCCTACAATCATATCTGGACTGTCCATATAGAGATTAGATATTGCAAAAAATTTGTTACTTTTCCAAGATCGGAATAGTGCAATTATAGTCGAAAAGTACAAAGAGATAATACCAACACAAGATAGATTAACAATAAGGAGCTAAGTCAAAATACACAAAAATAAAAGAAATTAAAAATAAATAAAAATAAATTGTTAAAACTAAAATTAATTAAAGTGGTAATCAAAGTAAACTTGTTCGCTATGAAGTGCAAACCGCAAGTGCACGGGGTGCATTCAAGTAATATAGCGGACTTTTTGAGTCTGATTTATTGATCATCCGAGAAATGTTTACTTTTGATTACACAACTTTAATTAATTTAATTATAACAATAAAAAGAACACACATAATTAAAATTATAATTTGAAAATAAAGGAAAATAAACTAAAACTTTACAAACTAAGGGCGTGTTCAGTAGAGATTAAAATCGAATTAAAATTGAAAAACTAGTCGTTATTGTTGACTTTTATTAGACGAATGGGACCCAATAACGACTATATTTTCAATTTTAATTGAATTTTAAATACGACCGAACACGCCCTAAGAAAATATAAACACTTAGAAAATTTTGGAGGAAAACATGACTGAGATTCATGGTTTCATTTAACCGTCGCATAATTAATTTTCCATAAGCGAATTAACAAATTATTCATTTACGATATTAGACCCCATTTTTCCCTTTTAGCTAATTACATATATCAATTGAAATTAACTTTAATTAATTGATTTAACTTACTATATTTTTATGTCGTTTAAAACCAAATAATCACATTAAATCTTTGTGAAAAGAGTTCAATGGATCACCTAGAGTTAATTGATCCTAACTAGATCTTTGTGAAAACAGCTCAATGTGTCACCTAGTTAATTACATCTCTCGATCGAAATTAACCATAATTAATTGATTTAACATACTATATTTTTATGTCAATTAAAATTAAATAATTGCACTAAATCTTTGTGAAAATAGTTTAATGGGTCACCTAGAGTTAGATGTATATCTCTATCACTATAAGAACTTAATGTATTTACTATTTAGTTTAAAATGTACAATTTTCTCTCAAACGATATACAAATCACTAAACTCAATCATTTAATGGCCAAATAAATAAAAGACATTCAATACAATAATAAATACAAATGAAAATAAGCATGTTAACATTAAAGAGCAAATATTAAAATTAACTAAAGTTATGTTAAACTACTATCATAAATCCCAATACAAATATTTGGCCCATGTTAGACAATTGATAAAAAAGATAATATTTTATACAATACATTGCAAATAGAAGATACTAATAATCAAAATACAAGATTAAAGATACAACCCTTTTTTGTTGGATTTTTGAAGATGTTAAAGGTTTGAACTTGATTTTTCCAAAATCTTTCTGCCTCCTTGACTATATTCTTCTTGTGCTCTTGTTTTTCCTCAAAAATTACAAGTAAATAAAGAAGATAAAAAATGAAGAGAAGATAAAAAAAAGAAAAGAAACTAAAGACAAAGAAAAAGCCCAGCTGCTGCCCTTTTTTATGCTTTAAACCTAGAGAAATTGCAATCAAGTCCCAAAGTTTCAAAAAGTTACCAAAATGGTCCCAAAGCCTTTTTTTTAATTAAAGATGGGGCCTAGGCACCGTGAGCCAATTTCTGCCGAAATGATTCCTTTTTTTTCCTTTTTGCACACATGTCCTCTTGCAATTTGCACTTAAGGTCCCTTAACTTTAATCTTGTACAATTTGGTCCTCAAAATTTGACATTTCAATTTTTCCCTCCATAAATTGCAACCCAAGTCCTCCAAATTTCTGTCCCTATGCAATTTGTTCCCCAATTTCATGTTTTTGAACGCTTTTGATCATTTTTCTCTTCATTTTGCCTTATTCTATTTCAATTTGGGGTTTATGACCTATAAAACTCAAAATGACACTAATTGTGAGTTGACATTTGTTCTTTTCATCAATAATAAGCATATTTATGTATTAAATAAGTATGCAAAACACACTTATCAATGTTATTAACCTACTTCTTTATCATTGCCGCTACCTATTCCTGACCCTTCCCTCAACTTGAAATACCTCCCTCACCCAAATATTTGTGTATATTCATCGTCGAAGAAGGGTTCCTCACCCTCAATGTATTGAGCTTTCTGCAAGGTTATAAGCGACACTTTTTTTTACATAATCCATACGAGAAACAGCCCGATCATTTATTCAGGACGGACTGTTATGTCTCTTACTGATAATTATATCGAAAGACTGACCTATTTCAAGGTAGTAGCCAAGCTGGTTAGAGGTTGCAAAGCTTCAACTCTTGGCCTTCAATGTCGATCACTTGTTGACAGAAGATGTGCTCGAGTAGCTGGTCTTTAGCGACCGAAAATAAAATTTTATTTGTTTCGTTTTGGTACATTTTGTTAATTTTGAGATGTTAAGGGACTAATATGAAAATAATTTTTATGTCATTATTTTTTTTATTCAATCAAATAATCAAGTATTCATTTAACGAGAATTTCTATATTGACATTGAGCTTGTTTTGAAGCTCATATTAGATAATGCATTTTGGAATCGAGAAAAAGTTATTTCTAATAAGTTAAGCACGTCATATTGTTGAGCTATATCTAATTAAGTTGGTTGAGTTTTGGCACCCTGTAGATAATTGGAATTTGATTACTTCCCAGCCAATTGGGTAACTTGTTCAATTAGTACCAGAATTCAATTTGAGTCATTCTTAAGAGAAATGTCAATGATTCGAATCATGTAAACGTGATAGAAATTCGTAAGGAATAAGATGAACTCAAACTCTTCTAAAACGGATAATACGTAAGTTAACGACTTGAGCATAGAGGTCGGGTCATTACATGGTCTAGGATTGAATAGGATAGTGACCTAAATTTTCCTTTCGTATTGTTGTGTTTAACTTAAGCTCATGTAGATCATTTTAATCGGGTTGATCCTGGCCTCGCCCGATCGACAATACTACACAATTCTTACAATTTCATTTTTTTTAATAATCAATTTACTTTCAACGAAACTCATTGCCGATGGATATGTATTTTGATTTCTAATATCTTAGTGTTGGTACTCTTCAATAATGATCTACATAAAAGGGTTGCATAGCTCAATATCACTATTAAATTTTTTTATCTTATCTTGGATCTTATATATGTGTGTGTGTGTGTGTAATATTTTTTGAAAATATGTATATCTCTTTTATCAATGTCTATATCTTAAATTTAACATGTTTCATTAATTAATTATTAATATAATGCATATTTTACATCTATACAACTTGCACTAAGGATATTTAAGTAAAAAACAATAATTTCTGTAACTGTATCTTTGTTAAGTTATAACCTCCTCATAATAATAATATAAATTTGATTTTTACTTTATAACTATAGAGAGTTTTTTTTACTATAATATAAGTTGAGTGATTTTGTGGTGAAGTATGTTATGCAAACTAATGAACACATATTCATGTTAAGAGTCCATTCCTTTGACTTGAGAGTTAAGAATCCCTGAACTATTTCCTAACAAAAAGTTTTAAGGGATTCTTTGTTCAAATGGATAGTCAAACAATGTAGTTGAATAAAAAACATTTTATCAATGTTTATAGGTCAAATGACCTCAATTAAAAAATACAATAAATGAATAATATAAAATGTTTAAAATATCCATATCATGAAAAGACCAAACTACCCTTTCAATCCAATTAAATTTTCCAATTCACCTCCATTTGTATCAACGTGCTCTCCGTTTCTGCTTGCTAACCCCAAAATCAAAATCTTATTATTCTTTATATTCCTTACCTATCTTTTCCAATATTTTGAGCTTTGAACAAGAATTTTGGTTTCTATATTATTTACATTGAAATCTCTATAATATTTGAAGAAAAAAGAAAGTATTTTTGGAAATCACATGTATATTGGTCTTTTTATTGTTGAATATAATATGAAATCATATTTTAGTTGATTTTTTTCACAGCTGGTGTATTTCTGTACTGTCCGCAACTATTGGACGAACTGTAATACAGAACGATACTCCAACCGTTTTACGTAGTATAGAACAACACTACAGTCCTTATCTTCCATATAAAATGACAATACAAGCATTATTTGTTATGGTCATTCTGTTCCTGATAATACAATATTCTTACTTTGATAATTTAAATATAATAACTATTTTTATATTACTTTGATATATACTTGAGTAAACATTTAACTTTTTTATTTTATTTGCAGTTATGGATTCTGTAGAAATGATATGGGTACAGGTATGCTATTTTATTGAGTTTAAAAAGACTGAAGAAGGCAAATGGACATGAAGTTATGTAGGGAATGCTGAAGAAAATGTGGATATTCTTTATGTTCCAACTAGCATTTCGTATAT
>CAIGRB010171062.1:33687-45218 GCA_903798255.1 Fraxinus quadrangulata | reverse complement strand
AAAAGAAATCCAAACAAAATAAACAAATAAAAAAACTAAACATTATTTCTTAAACCCTCACTTTTGATTCAGATCTGGACATCACCAAAGGTTGATTCTTAGACCCACATTCATGCTCAAGAAAATTGAGAAAAAAAAAAAAACTGTGAATTCAAATTTCAAGATTCTCAGCGACCTTTAAACAAAACCCTCAAAATCCAAATCCAAAATGGACTCTTTAATTCCCTGATCAAGAAAATATTCAAAAACAAAATGTGGGTCGTTGAAATAAAAAAAAAAAAAAAAATAAGAATGTTGCTTTGGCGGATTACATGTGTACGCATAAAAGACTACCAATTCATCTCTCTTGACATGGGATGCAGAAGTTAAGGGAGGGAAAATGTTGGTGGTAGGTTTTGGATTTAAATTTGTAGATGGGGGCGCCGATAGAAGCATTTGTCTAGTGAATCTTTGAGAATAATTTGGTCACATGCAAAAGTTTCCACGTTTGATGTCATTTGTTTTGTTTATGGTTTGGTGTTTAGGTTTTCAATTTCAAGTAAAATGATGAATTTTGTTATGGACCACGTAAAGGTGCAATATTTTAATTGTAATTATTCTATTCAATCTTTATTTACTGTAACAATTATTTTCATTGAATTCTTATTTTCAACATTTCATTGATTAGTACAGTTCATTCTTAATGATGATTTATATCAAAATATTTTGTTTTCATACTTTGAAATGAGGGATATATAAATTTTTGCATTTTCATTTTTTTTTATGTAATGGAAAAATAAATTGTTTTACGTCATTTCAACGGACTTTTGAATATAAAATTGTTATCAAATATAATCTGTGTTAATTAATTGAAAGTTTGAAAATAAGAATGACATGGAAAATCGTTAGGAACATAAGTCCTACAATGAGCAAATATTATAAATCTTTAGTACAACTAATATGTGGTGTAAAAAATAAAAATTATGGTGTAAATATAATTTCCCTAATACCATACTACATTGTAGATTGGTCTATTTAAATGTTATGAAGTTGCCCCTATTTTATGTTTAATTGATTAACAATCTATCAAGAACAAAATATGTTTGTCTTGTCGTACATGATCACAATAACATTTTGACCCGGATAATCGAGATGGTATTTTGAAATTTAACTCGACCTAACATCTAGGACGACGAGATTGGATATGCAGCTTCAAAGAATTATACACTGTCCATTTCAAACTTTAAAAGATTCATGATCACCGTCAACCCTAATGAGTAAAGATCGTAGATCTAATTCAATCCGTGAAAACTATCTTAATTCTTTCTACCTAAAATAACGACACTGAATATAAATTACAATCAAATTGGCCAATGTCATAGCCTATTTCAAAACTTCAATGGCACAACATTGACGTCAAAATTTATGATTATTAACCCTTTTTTTTTTTTTGCGAATGCGTCTCTCTTCCAGTGTTAAGCTAATAAAATAATACAACTGATCGTGATTATTTTTAAATGTGATCTTGAAAAATTGCATAAACACATAATGTCTTCGATTTAGAGCGAAACGAGAGAGATGTAGAGATAAGACTATTAAATTTCATTAAAATTAATCCATTTTCAAATTGTTTATAAAAACAATTATTTGGGGTTGTGTTTTAAAAACAGGTTTTCAAATTAGCCAATGTCATCACCTGTTTTAAAAGTTAGATTTTGAATGTTGACATATACGTGAATGCAGATCTCTTCTACCATTAAGCCAATAATGATAAAAGTATTCGTAATTCTTTTTAGAGGGAATTGGAAAGAACGTCCAATTTTGACATTCCATTTTGGAAAAAAAAGAAAAATTGGAAGATTTGCAATCATGGCCAATATTTGAGGAAAAAAATGGACACCCGTAAAATAAGCACATTTTCTCTCCAATGACGACTTTTGACTAAATATTATGCTAATGTAAATTGACACGAGAGGCAAATATTCTTTAAATTTTTTGTATTATTTATTTATTAGACTTATTTTAAAGCATACGAGAGTTAATTTTACGCTATCACCAAAGACAAGATGTGTAAATTAATAAAAATTGCTAATAAAAAAGTTGGAACATAAATGCAAAATGAGCAAAGGTTGGCTATACTCATTGTAATTAAGTTTGCTTGGCTTCCTATCTTCTAATGCAAAATAATTTTTTGAGTCCATAATTTTGAATTACACTTTATGTTATATGATTTGTTCTGTAAAGGTCCGTGTAACAAAAGTTATGCATTAATTTCCTTTCATGCTCAGCAATTAGCACATAGTTCTCTTCTGATCATTTTATGCTCAAACTCCCTTTTCGTTTTGGTATCAATCATCTTCAAATTCAAGGTTTAACCTATAAAAGCAATTTATAAACTATATTGAGTTGAAACCCACTCAACTCATCGATATTAAGCATGTTTAAGATTCTAGATAAATGTGTAAAATACGCTTATCACTTGACTTTGAGATATTCAAAGTTTTGTATATTTTGTGAAATCCGTAAGTTAACGTTAACCATGTAGTTGATATAAATGGAATTCTCAAATTTTAATTGAATTTATAACAAATGTCAAATTACAAGTGAAAAGTGTATTATTTCGAGGTTAACTGTACATTTTATATTCAGATATTGTTTGAGCCTCATTATTTAAAATCTCATTTTTCACACTTATTTTCAACTATATATTTTTTCAATAAAATAATTTTACATGCAAATTCAAAGTTTCCCCTACTTTTTAACCATACATTCTTAAAAAAGAAAAAAAAAAAAAAAAACTATTACAAAACATATTCTCCCTAAAAATTGGGTCATTCAAAGTTTCCCCTACTTTTTAACCATACATCACTTTTTAGCCATTAATTAAAGTGATGTTTACAAAGTGTTACGTTTTTTATATCGCAAGTGTACGATATCGTAAAAAGTAGTATATTTGACCTTTAAGTTTAGATATCGTTCCTACGAGGACTATACTTCAGGACTTAATCTAATTTTTCTAACTTCTATTTGATAAAAGCAAGTGAAGAATTATGATAGTTGTGATTATTTTTTTTAACTATTTTTAACTATCAAAATTTTGCAAACAACGGTTGATTGAAGATTCAAATATGGGATAAATACCAAGACATAACAATTTCATCTATTGATCATCTTAATTCAAGATTCATAACCTAATATAATATTCGTTCAAATTCTTTTATTGTATTCAATTTACCCATCTCGAGTCCTCATTGAACTTATTTAACTAATTTAATTTCATATATCTATGTGAATCAATCATAGTTAAACGAAACACTAGTTTTAAGAATTCATATTATGACAGAAATAATTAGTATATGTATCTCTACACGTTATACTAATTTACCGAATTTTATTATATGGTCTAAATCTCAAACTCACTTCTCGATTCGTAAGAGACCTACATTAATTAGTGATCAATTAATTCAATGCATTAAACTCATAGTAAAACCAACACGTATAAGAATAAATCACAGAAACCTTGCATAAAAAAATAAAGAATAACAAGTCGACTACATTGTTTGCCATAATTATGTATCTCTACATATTATACTAAATTACCAAATTTTACTATATGGTCTAAATCTCAAAGTTACCCCTCGATTCGTAAGAGACTCATATTATTATCAAATTAATGATCAATTAGTTCAATGTATTAAACTCATAGTAAAACCAACACATATAAGAATAAATCATAGAAATTTTGAATAAATGAATAAATGATCACAAGTCGATTATATTGTTTGCCCTAATATGAAAATTAGTTATTCATAATATAAAAATAAACACAAGAAATTGTCTTTAAATATATCACCAGATTCTTTGAATAAAGATGTAGAAAATGATTTAATCTTGCACCAAGATCTTCTTCATCTTCCAATCAATGTTTCAAAGTTGAATTCCTTGATAGTTTCTTCCTTTGAATTTTGCTCTTCGATCTCTTATTGTATGTGTATTTTCTCAATGTGTGGAACCCTTAAAATTTCCTTATTTCTTCTATTTATACTCCCCTACACATTCTCCCCAAATTTGAAGTTTTTTTGGATTTTTCGCGGCCCAAAACAATATAACCCTAAAATTTACAGCGCAACACCTAGGCTCCATGATGAAACTCCAAGTAGCGCCTAAGCGCGACGCTGCATCTTTGCAAACAATTTTTTCTATCTGGGTCAGCATAGGGCTTAGGCACTGGATTACTGCATTTTTTTTTTCTCTTTTCCGTGGCTTGCGTGCTCGAAGTATGGCGCGTAGGCGTTATTTTGCTTCTTCCTTTTTATTGATTTTGGCTTGTTTGTAAACTTCAACATCTCTTTTACACCACCTTACCATACATTTAAAACCACACTAGCAAACACATAAAAAATATACTATAATAATAAAATTTGGCCAATAATTAAGTTAGATTTATATAAAATTCGTGAGTAAAAACACACTCATCACAAAGTTTAAGTTTATCTAAAAAGCTATTACTTTTTCTTCTAGATTTGCACACCAACATTGTGAGTATGTTTATCCTCATTAATTTTAAAATATATTTTTTAAATCACACATTTTTCAATAAAATAATATTACATGCAAATTCAAAATTTTTCTTTATTTTTTAACTACGCATTTTTCATCAAATCACTATTCCAAAATGTATTTTGACAGAAAAGGAGCTCAAACAGGACTTGTGTATTAGAAAATCTTAGGCTTATAAGTCCTCCAAAATTGGCCACATTTCAAGTCTATCACCCAAGCTCGACTACAAATCACGATTATCCATCTTTTTAAACACATTCACGAAAAACTAAATAAACACACAACATTTTATAGCGCAAAATATGAGAGAAATTTAATAGCAACATTAAAACTATAAACAGATTTTTAGTAACAATTTAGTCCATGTTTGTCTACCATTAATCTAAAACATTGTTTGCTACATTAAGATTCTCCATCAAATATTCACCCAATAAAATATTCTACACACAAATCAATAAAATTACTTTAAATTTCAACCACACATTCTCCAAAAAATATTATTCATTACTCCATTTTTCTCCCAATAATGAAAGACAAACAAACACTTAAAAGCATATAATGATGGCGTAAAGTCATCAAGTAGCTAATGCCTTTGGATGATACAGATAATCAGCTACTATAGTGACACAGACGTAATCTCAAGCTAACCCTAAAACATTTAGAAAGTACTGTCCATTTTCTAGAACTTTGATAATTTTTTTTAAAGAGACAATGCATAAAGACATTCGAACACTTGACAAATCAAAAGAATCTCACAAGCCACAACCTATTCGTACACATAAAATGACGAACAATCATGCTTATGTACATGAACTCACACATAGGGGGTGGATAATTTTTTTTATTGACGTGGGTCTCACGATGGACCCACATGTGAGAGGGTGTAGAGGTTCTGTACATTTGAATTAATTCAATAAAGAATAATGATAAGGATTAATTTATGTTATATGAATATACACATAGAGGTCGACATAATATGAATGTGGTCCACGATACTGTAGTAATCTAATGATAAATGTATATTTTCCGCATTCTCCATTCCGTGGAAGAAATCGGACAGTAATACCTTGATTGTAGTCAAAATCAATAATGTAAATGTAGCTACGTGTAATAGTAAAATGAACTTGCTTTCAGACGTCTTTTGATTTGTCCTTATCATGGTCCTGATCCCATACGCAGCCCACACTGTGAAATGATTAGGAGCTTATGGACTCCCTCAAAAGTCCACCGGAACAACTTTCAAACCAATCTCATCTCAACGGACACGGACTCAACCAGTAAACGCACGCACTTTTCTCGTCAACCCGTTCCAAGAACACAAGAAAAAGTGAAAGCTAACTCCTATTGATCTTCATTCTTCGTACTTCGCACAAAAAGATAACTACTATAAGTCTGTAACGAAAACAGTTCGAGTGTTCTGTTATATACGGATTAGTGCAGTGTTTTTTGTAAACAAAATGCAAGATCCAAATTCCAAGCATTTTTCAGGGCCAATGAGGCCAGCCCACCACCGGAGGGCACATTCAGAGTTGAACTTCCGGCTTCCGGAGGACCTGGATCTGCCTGCTGTAAGCTTTGAGGAAATGGGATCGGAGGACGATTTGTTTTCTACCTACATGGACATTGAGAAACTAAGTGCTGGTGGCGGATCTGGAATGGGAGACAATGTTTTCGAAAATGCTGGTGGTTCTGGTGGTGGGATGGCGACGAAAGGCGGCGGTGATGGGGAGAAGATTAGTGGAAATGGTGGTGTAGCTAGGCATAGGCACAGGCATAGTAATTCGATGGATTCGAGTCTTCTTTTTGGTGAGAGCAGTATTGAAGCTAAGAAAGCAATGGCTCCTGAGAAGCTTGCTGAATTATGGAATCTTGATCCTAAACGTGCCAAAAGGTAGCCTTTTTTACATTTTCAATTCTTTTTTTGCATAATGATTTATGGGTTTTATGTATAATTCTATTCCCGATTTGAATTCTTGATGTCGATGTTAATGAATTTATTCACATTTAGTTGTGGGATTGGAGTGATCTTGGAATGGACAGTGTTAAGAATAATAAAAGTCGAAAATGTTGTTCATTTTATTGTTGTTCGCTGCGTATGGAACATGCCTTTATGGTATTGAAGAGATCTTGAAATGGATCTTTGTGAATGTAGAGCTTGCTCAACTAAAGTTGACTGATAATTGTTGTATGCTCAATTATCTTAAGTATGCATTCTTGAAAGAGTGGGGAGTTTTACTTTTTACTTTGGATTTTTTCAATAAAAAAATGATGGCCTTGGTTTAGCTTTGATTGATTTGTAAAGTGATTTATGTGGCAATTAATGGAAGCATGAAAGAGATCTTAATTGATCATCAAAATCATTGTATCTAAAAGCTTCCTTGGCAAGAATCAACACAAATAGTTGTAGTAAGAGTGAATCAAGAGCAAGAATGCAGTCACTTTTAAGGATCATTGAACACAAAAATCTGACTCAAACCCTCGAATCATATTGTATATAAGAGTAGGTGATCACACTTTGGGGGCCATACCTGACATTCATTGATTTCTGAAAACATTTCATTCCTAAAAAGATTGATTTCCTTGGAATTTTTAGAAGAGGCATAGATCGAACAAAATAAGCCAAATTGTAATTCATCTGGAATAGGGATTAACTTATTCTGGAAAACTTAAACTTCTCCTATGTGATCCATTTTTTCCCTCTATCTTTTAAATGTCCAGAAAAGGTATAATATTTCTATTAAAAGGTAGGTTGGATTTATCTGGCTGCTATATTTTTTATTTCTGCAATTGTTTGTGAACTTAATATGCTACAGCACCATGAAAACTTTTGGTTTGGCTTTGACTGAGTACAGTCTTTCTCAAAATGTCTGAGAAGAGTCAAGCATATAAAAGCAAACACCTTTATGTTCCTATTTGTTGTTTTAGCATGCTCAAAGTTGGACGAGAATAAATTTATATTATCAGTTGACCGTACACAAGTTTGGGTTTTCCATTTCTTAAATAAATTTATGTTTGTAAATTAATATATAGGATCTTGGCCAATCGACAATCTGCTGCTCGGTCAAAAGAGAGAAAAGCCCGTTATATGTCTGAACTTGAGAGAAAAGTCCAGACTCTTCAAACTGAAGCAACCACTCTTTCTGCTCAATTGACACTGTTTCAGGTATTTCTTCAAGAACTTGTCTTTCAATTTGTAGACTTCAGTTCACTGCTTTAGCTATTCAGAGAACATGTTCTTAAGTTAGTGTGCATCAGATGGAAATGGTACTGCAAATTCAGATATTTGAGTTACATCCATATTCAAGTCATTTAGGAACAGTTATCCTTTTTTTTTTTTCACTTCGATTGATATTTGATAGTGAGATTCAGTTACAGTATCTAGGGAAACACAAATAATGGAGCTCTCATAACTATGCTGTCAACAAGCAATTTATTGTTTTAGTCTAAGGGTTAAACGACCCTCTGCACCACTCCCTCGATCACAGTCCTGTCTCATGTCCTGCAGCCTCAGAAAATCAATCCTTCCACTTGGATGCAACAAATATGCACAATGCACTTGTTTTTCTTTCAAAAGTTTTGCACTAGGTGCAAGCTAGATGCTCAACAAATACATGTCATTAATGAATCAGCAAAAGAGTTGCAACTGATTGTCATGTCAAGATGGAATTCTGGTTTGTTTTCGAAGTTGATAAAAAAGTTTCAATGAAACCAAAACAGAGGACTGGTTCTTAAAACAGAAAGAAAGAAACATAAGAAGAAACTCCCTGAGCCTAAAGTATCTTCTACCCGATAAATTTGTTATGTTTAACTAGAGAACTATAAAGATAAGGGAAGGAGGATCTCCACTGACAGAAGAATTGCCCGCCATAGTTTTTCCAATTTCTGAAACGAATGGAGTGGCCAAAAAGGATTCATGTAGCCAACTCTAGATTTGTCGGGAACGATGTTAGTCCCTGTTTGACAAATCTTTTTGGAGATTATAAGCTGTCAAGCATCATTTTTAACCACATAGTTCATTGCCACGACTTTTATCCACTTTTTGACAATGTTTATGAGACCCACCAGCTTATAATTTCTAAAAGCTTTGTCATTCGAAAATTACCAAGCCTTTCTCAGTGTATGACAATTCTATTGTATGTAACCTGGCATATCCTTGCCATAGAAAAGTTGGAAGTTATTTTCCTTTAGATTTGTTTCCTTTATGCTTTCTTATTTTAAAGGATCAAACTTGGTGTAAATGTACACCAAGTTTGACAGCCCCCACTATTGTGAGGGGGATGTACACCGGTGTACAAAGGGTTTAACCCTATTTTGAATATCGCTTTCCTTTGCAGAGAGATACAACAGGGCTGAGTAATGAGAACGCAGAGCTTCATCTTCGGTTACAGGCGATGGAGCAACAAGCTCAGTTACGTGATGGTAAGTGAAAATTGGTTTATTGTTACATTAGATTGTTAAATAATTGAACGATTGATATTGATTCCCCAATCTCAAAAAATTGGATGCTGTAAAGAAAAATCCCCACATCTTTCTAAAAAATTATCGTCTTCGTACTACTCTCAGCTATTATAGTATCAGACATCATTAACGATATCGACAAGCAGGAATGCAATCCCTGTTTGCTCTAGCCATTTAGAGATGAAAACAGATTTGCAAAAGAATTTTCCAGTTTCTACTTGATATTTGTCGATTAATGGATTATATTTGAAACATTTACCTTTCTGATATCAACTCCAAGTTTACATATATGATGCAGCGCTGAACGAAGCGTTGAAGCAAGAAGTAGAAAGACTCAGAATTGCCACAGGAGAACTATCAGCCCCTTCAGATGCATACGACTTGGCAATGCAGCATATTCAATATAACCAGTCCGCTTTCTTTTCTCATCAGCCTCAATCCAGGCCAAATAATTCCCAGAATGTTCAGATGCCACAATTTCATCCTCTTCACGCTGCCATGTCAACTAATCCGCACCCTATGCTTTCTGCTGCTCATACACAGGGTATTTCTGATGCATTCCAGCAGGATTCTCTTGGCCGTTTTCAGGGCCTTGACATCGGTAGCCGTGGATCTCATCTTGTGAAATCAGAAGGTCCTTCTGTTTCGGCAAGTGAAAGCACAAGTACATTCTGATTCATGTCTTTTCTGATTTGTGCATTTTGCCCCAACCGGGCCAACCCCATTTGTTTGTTCATAGACTGACCATGTTTAACATCCAAAATCACCAAGATTCCTAATTTTTTTTTTTATAAAATTTAACCGGGGTCTTAGGTTTCATTAGCTTTGTTAGGTTTGGTATTCATTGTCATATGCATTGGCAGTCTATTATTTCTAGTTTTTTCCTTGAGACATTGTTACTTCAACTCGAGATCGCATATTTTGAAGGAATTCATCTCGTGGCTTGGGATGGAAGGTTATCGTTGTGGTGTTGACAGTTTCACTTATCATGTGAAGCTTCTCGAATACAGTATATTTTGTCATTTATTGATCGAGGGAGAACTCGATCTGCTAATTCATAATGTCAAAGGGTGTAATGAGACGTGCACGTCATTTTGTCTTCGTTAACAGAAACTCTTTTGTTGTAAAACATCAGTATTTTTAATGTCATATTCTTTTGAATATTTCTTACCTTTCCTTGCAGCAAAACCCATTCAACTCTCTGCCATTCTCTAAAACAGGCTTAGTTTATTGCAGTTCCATATTCATGGAAACCTAAATTTATAGGTATAATAAGATTTAATCTTCATTGACAAATTGCGAGTATACAGGTTTATTGTTATCTGAGTTTGCCAGATGCCATTCTCTATGTTTTATCGAACCACCTCGTATAAAATTTTAAACTGGTAGAGTTTTCAACACGCTCTCTCACGAGCAAGTCAATTTTAATTTTTCGTTAGAGATATAGAACATGTATAATTTTCATAGATTGGTGACATGAACTTTTCTTTTTCGAGCTTTTGAAACCACTTAAAATGTGCAACTATTTTGTGATTGCCCAGACCACCTCCATACGTTGAGACTTCTGCAAATTAACATCGTAGTAATTTTGTTTACTGTACCACATTTTAATTGCAACGATAGTCTCTAATATTTGTTCATTGTTGCACTCGTGTCCACCCCTTTTTTTCACAATTTTATCTTCAATCTTTCGTTAATTAGATTTTTGCAAAAAGCAAAACTGTTAAAAGGACATAAAAGATTTATATGCCCCTCGTACTTTAAACAAGTAAAAATAAAAAAATTACAAATACAGAAGTTGAGCAAAATATTTGCTACTTATTTCAAAGCATGGTAATAAAATATGCGGATAGAAATCGTCGATAGAGATAATGCGTGCTCATTAATTGAAGATTAATAATAAGAATACGATAAAAAAAAGTCAAGGAAATAAATGCAATAACGAGAAAATATTGAAAACCTTCATTACGATTTTAATATTGTGTTGCAAGCAAAAACAATAATGTGAATATTATTACATTTTTACTATTATAGATCATCCACGTGTTTTGAAAAATTACATAAATATCTCCAACGTTTGCTTCCTACGATAGATTTCCCATTTGAATCAAAACCTAATTTTTATTTTTCACATTACTCATCTATATATGTAAAACTACGACGATTATATTGATATCACCATTTTTTACATGTACACTATAATTTCGGACGATCATTTTAATAAATATTCACCTCCTATTTTAAAGTCCGCTAATTGATTTTTTGGACGAAATTTGTCATCTCGAATGTTCTAGTACGTGATGAGAAAAGTTGGAGACATAATATACAAGAAGTAAATATTACGAGTCTGAGTTGAAATGTTGTGCATTTACTAGAATTGTAGTGTAAATATAATTATCCTTAAAATTAATATTAAAATATGTTTCTTTGATTGATCAATGTGTGATATTCCGAATTCTCATTACTAATGGAATCCAAATGATCTCTGGATTGATCAGAAGATCCTTCAGTTGGCTAGAATCCATTACTTGAAC
>CAIGRB010171062.1:1969-26453 GCA_903798255.1 Fraxinus quadrangulata | reverse complement strand
AATTAGTCAATTTTCAAGTTTTTGAAATACAAAATCTAGACTATTTTTCATAATCCCAACTTTCAACAAGGCACACTTAACATATTTATAAGAACTTCATCTATACTTTCGAAGTCTCAACAATATGATAAGTTTCAAAAACATAATTGCATAATGTAGATAGCACCGTAACTTAAATCTTTATCAGGTAAAGTTATTTTTAACTTTTGTATAGATAAAATCATTTAAATACATGAAACTAAAGTAAAATAAAAGCCTTTTAAAAAATTAAAAAATATATAAAAAGTTAATAAACTAAAGTCAAATAAAAGGTTTTCAAAGTAGTAGTAATAGTAATAATAATAATAATAAAGCGCGCCTAGGCAGCGTGCATTAAGCGTTCAACTCCGTTAAATTTAGCAATTAATCGCTTAATTCATGCTTACCGTCAAGGTAAAGCGTTTTCCCACGTCGCTTAGACATTCCTTTTAAAACACTGAATCTAACGGAGGAATGTAATGATATGAAAAGCATATCGCAACTTGCAACAAGCATACAATCAATTAGCATATATACTAACACCCTATTTAGAAGGAAGAGAGAGAGAGAGAGAGAGAGAGAGAGAGAGAGAGAGAGAGAGAGAGAGAGATATTAATTGAGTTAGATGAAACAAAAGTATTAGAATTTTAATTACGAAAATCACCAACAAAATTTTCGTTGGTAAACGTGGTAGCTTTTCTCTAACGGATATTCCGTGTCTAATGTCATCGTTTAATATGCTTACCATTTACCAACAACATTTACATAGTTGATGTAATTCAACTTTTTATTTCTAAAAAATGTGTCAACCTTTCACCTACAGATTTTTCGTGAGTGAAGAGTAGTTCATATTACCAACAGAATTGTCGTTGTTAATATTAATCAATTTTAATAATTAAAATATAAACAATCTCCTACGAATAGGGTAATTAATATTTTCAAAAAATAAAAAAAAAATAAAAAAAAATCAGCCTCTCCACCAACGAAAATTCCTTAGGTGAAGATTAATTCATATTATATACAGAAAATCCATTGATGATATTAATCAATTTTAATAATGCCAAACCAAAAAATAAAAAATTATCCCACTTCAAAAGTTCACAACAAAATCTTTAGATTGCCTCTATAAATTAGTGGTCTAAAAGTTAAAAAATTTATAATTATTAAGCAATAATAAAAAAAATAAAATTTCTCGCACCTATGTCTTTATTTACAACGCTAATTTTTACCGATTTTAATAGTAGACATTTACCAACGAAAAATCGGTTGGTAATAGTTAAGATTTTTACGAACAGAATTTTCGTCGGTAAAATGTTCACACTTTACCAACGGAAAATTCGATGGTAAAAGGTATATTCTTTACCTACGACACAATTCGTTGGTTACTATGAGTGACTCTCAAATTAAAAACGGATTCGTGGTTACTAATATTCCGTCAAAAAAGAGTAATAGCAACACATAACTATGTTTTAAGAACAGAAAATCCATACCTAAAGTCTTTTCTTTTTTTGTAGCGAAGGTAGGCCAAAGTGAGTCAAATGTGTAGGGTTAACTCAAGTAGAATCGAGATCAAACAATATGAACTTAAATATGTAGAGAAGCTAAATACCAATTTGTTTAAGATATTAGAAAGAAAGAACATTGACCTTATATCATTTTATCTTACTCGTACTTCACTAGGAGATTGAACATGAACAAATTCATCTCCACCTTTAGGATGATGAATTTGATAGTTTTAGACAGCACTACGAAGACATACATGTGACAAAATTTGCTTAATTATCATATGCATATATCTATATAGTAAAGCCAAATTTTCTACATTGACTACACACCAACCGAGCACGTTATCACGAAAATCACATAAATATATTATGAAAATTCGACATTAAAGTCTTAAGAATTAAATGAAAAATAGAATAGAGAATGAAGAAAAAGATACAGTTGAGAAATGCATGTGATTGTAGGGTATATTAGATTAGCAGTTGGCACTTCAAGTTGGAACAATTGCATGTGCATCTTCAGTTGTACATGACCTAAATAAATCTGATTCAATTATGGTTCTTTCAAACTTTGTCATTTTCTACTATACATACATGCCCTATATCTCTATATCCCCTAATCCTAGATCATATTTTTCTATATAAGTAAAACCTCAATACCCCATTTTTTTACTAAGCCCTCAGCACTTAAAAAGTCTACCCCCTTCCTCTCTCTCCATTTACTTTCTTTTATTTCTTAATGGCTATCCAAGTAGTCTCCATTGTTTCTCTCCTTTTCTTCTTATGCACTCATGGAATTTATGGTGATTATGGAGGATGGCAAAGTGGTCATGCTACCTTCTATGGAGGAGGCGATGCATCGGGCACGATGGGTATGTGAAAAGCTTCTCAATATTATAACCTAAGGGCATTCGAGAATGCACCTTGATTAGTATAATAAAAAATATTTTAGCTTCTTTTTCTTCGTTAGTATTTTACAATCTACTTATCAAATAAACCATAGAGTTCTTGATTGAATGCTAATGCAGGAGGAGCTTGTGGCTATGGCAACTTGTACAGTCAAGGGTATGGCACTAACACTGCAGCACTAAGCACTGCTCTGTTCAACAATGGCTTGAGCTGCGGCGCGTGCTATGAGATGACGTGCACCAATGACGCGCAATGGTGCCTCCCAGGGACTATAACCGTTGCAGCTACAAACTTCTGCCCACCTAACCCTGGCCTGTCTAATGACAATGGTGGGTGGTGCAATCCTCCCCTCCAGCACTTTGATTTGGCTGAGCCTGCTTTCTTGCAGATTGCCCAATACCGAGCTGGAATTGTCCCGGTTTCTTTCCGAAGGTATTGATCACGTTATAATATTGCTCGTGACAACATATTCTAATACCATAGTCAAAAACGTTGAAAAATAAAAAAACCAACATCCTTGGCGAGCATTAAATGTTCACAAAACCAGGGGTAACTCGACAAAAATAGTTTAGAATTTTAAATGAAAACGTTAAGTATTGTATCACAGATGATAAGATCATGAATTTGAGACTTTCCGCTGCATATTTATGTAAAATATTACAAAGAAAAGAGACTACGGTTCTTACAATTACAAATTTTGAATATACAACTTTTATAATATTTTTATTTGTTGATCTTGACAGGGTGCCCTGCACAAAGAAGGGAGGAATAAGGTTCACAATAAATGGGCATTCCTATTTTAACCTTGTATTGGTCACAAATGTCGGTGGTGCGGGGGATGTCCAATCTGTATCAATAAAGGGTTCTAAAACCGAATGGCAGCAAATGTCTAGAAACTGGGGGCAAAACTGGCAAAGCAACTCATACCTCAACGGCCAAAGCCTCTCGTTTCAAATCACCACCAGCGATGGAAGAACTATTAGTAGCTATAACGTCGCCCCGGGAAATTGGCAATTTGGACAGACATTTGAAGGAGGTCAATTTTAGGCTATAGTAGACACTTTTGAACACAAATAAGAAAGAAAAAAAAAAAAAAGAAAAAGAAATTGTTTATTGTTGCGTGCTGTGCCCCGACAGTAAAGGCTCTATTGTAGTGGTGGCTGGTTAGCCACCCTTAGGGGCCTACTTACAAATACATATAGTCAAGCTATACATATATATTCATATGGTGGCTGAGTTTGAATGAAGCCATATTTTCATATAAAATTTGTAGATTAAATCCCTGATCTGAAAGTCTAATCAGGGATACTAATATAAATGAATTGCCCTTTTCCAAATCAACATTTAACCTATGTTCATATAATATCTCTATTAGGATTTTTATTATTTCTATGTGGACGAGAGAACTCGACTTCGACGAGATAGACTGCAACTTCATTTTTCAAAAAGACCGATCTATTGTCTTAACCAAGTATCGATATCGAACTCTTGATAGCAACATACTGTGTGAATCATAAAAAGGGGCAATCTTTCTCACCAAATATCGACTGTAAACTCTTGAAAGTAGCATAATATTTAGCTCATAATCACAGTGAATGACTTCATATGGAGAACCATGCCATCATTCATGAGAAAGTTGTAGATTTTGAAAACTAAGTGATTTGCGATAAACTCGATTATTTTTGGAATATTGAGCATATGAAATAGAAGTGACCGTGTGATTAATGTGAGATGAATATTGAGATATAATGAGATGCCATAATTTGACAAACATAAATATCGTATGTGTTAGGATTTTGGTATATAAGATACTTGTCATGGCCTAAAATGTGAGTATAAAGTTATGGATTATGGCAATTTTAAAACAATTTCGAATGGTCATCGAACTTATAAAATTGTTATCTCATTGGCCATTAGACTTTAAAAGTTTTTTAGATGATCACCGAACTTATCACAATATTATCTTATCTATCACTCAATAACTCAACGTTAGAAAGTTCGATGGACTCGTTGATGTAGCAAACAAAAAAGCTAACATTACACATTATTGTCGTTAGTTGATAAATCAGCCAAAAACATGTTTCTATCTATTGAAAACGCTTATAAAAAATGTGAGTAAATTTTATCTTTTTCCTGTTTTCTTTTGTTTATTTGTATTATTTTATTTAATATTATATTTTACTACTTTTCTCGTTAATCACATTTTTTTATAAGCTCATTTTTTTGTTGATTTGTCATCAACTAATGACAATAATATGCCATGTTAACGTTTTATTTTGCCACGTCAGCAAGACCATAGAATTTTCTAACTCGATTTATTTTGACAATGCTCGTGTTGTCAAAATCTGATCCATTGACTTAAAAAACGGTTTTTAAAATGGATGAATGTAATGTTGTCAAGTGTGAGTTGTCAATCAATATTGTTAAACTAGATTGTAAATGTCACATTATTCTATAAGTAAATTGTACGGTTTCAGTGATTAACAAAAAAATTATTAAAATTAGAATATAACAAGTACATGAAAATCGAGAATACTTAAGACTTGTCTATATTCAATTTATCACGTGTTTCTCGCGCTAAAGATAATCACATTCTTTACACGTACAAATTTGACCAAGTCATCAATTCTGGGCTACTTCCATAAATTCCAAGAGTAAAATTAATTAACCAAACAATTCACATGCATGCTTATATACCAAACTAAGTCACAAATTATCACTATAAATAGCAATAAGCAAGCCATGTATCAATACGATATCCTTCTCTATTTAGAAAAACATCATGGGTGTCATAACTTGTGACATTGAATTAACTTCCTCGGTCCCCACAGCTAGAATGTTCGAGGCTGTTGTCCTCAACTCGGACGACCTCATACCCATGATCATGCCTCAGGCTATTGAAAGTGTTGAAATCCTTGAGGGTGATGGAGGTGTTGGAACCATAAAGCTCGTTAATTTTGGCAAAGGCAGCCAGTTTAAGAGCGTAAAGCACCACGTGGATGCTCTTGACAAAGAAAATTTCAAACATAGTTACAGCATTGTTGAAGGGGATGTTCTCATGGGTATTTTTGAGTCAATTACTTATCATATCGAAATTGTAGCCACTGCTGATGGAGGATGTATTTGTAAGAACAGAAGCATTTACAACACCAAGGGTGATGTTCAGATCACTGAGGAGAAAATTCAGGCAGCCAAAGAGAAAACTATAGCAATGTTCAAGGTCATCGAGGCCTACCTTCAGGCCAATCCAGATGCCTAAATCGAACATACTACATTCGACAAAGTGGACTTGATGGTGCTTGACAGTGAAGAAAAGAACTTAATTATAGTGTTCAATCATGTTCAATATTGCGAGCTTAATTAAGACGGCCAAACTTGCAGTTTAGTTTTCGTAACTGAGTACTGATATCGCTAGAGCATTTATGGTTCTCTCTAATGTCATGTTTTCACTTGTTTTGCTCACAAGTTGTACTGTGTTCTATCATAAAAAATGCTTCTTGTATTATATGAAATATTGAATTTTAAAGTATGAATTTAAGCACAGTGGTTGTATCCCTATCATTGAACATATTCTGAATTATTTTTTGACTGTTATTGCAACAATTTTTATACTGTTCAAAGTTGAAACAAACTGAATGTAAGTATATATCTTTTGATACTAAGTCTTACAGGTACAACCAAACATGTCTATTTTTCGCTTGTGTTAGCAACCATGAGTGCACAGGTAATAATCAGCTAAATTTTACATAATTTTTTCACTTTTTTTCTCGACAAAAATGAAATTTGAGAGATTAATAGGTTCACTAACCAAGATGTAATATCTAAAGACATAAATTGATCCGCTATCACAACTAAGAATGTAAAATGGAACATGACAGACGAACCATGCCGAGCTTGATACAAGCTAGCAATTTGCACTTCAGGCACGATCTCAGTAAAAATCAAATTAGTAATTAGACTCCACCATAAGTTTCTTGGCTACTGATTGGAATGTTCTATTTTCATGAAAGTTCAATGACAAAAATTGAATTAACCTTGTATAGAAGCAATTTTTTCCAAATAGCCAACGTGTATGAAAAGTGCCCACTAATAAAGTTGTTCGTTCAAAATACTCTTTATATATAAACGTCTAATTTCACCTTCCCCACCAGCCCCCAATCCTCCCTATGTCCCAGCCCTCTCCGTTCGTTCTGTGCCTTCCACTCTTCCCCATCCTGCGCTCCCTGTTAGTCGGGGAGTCTCCATCAATTTCCCAAGTAACTGCTCGATAAACTCCCAAGCTCTTGAGTAGCAAGTAGGATCGGGTAGTGGGGCGCACGCCAAATGAAAAACAATAGGGCGGCAAAGGAAGAGTTGGGACATAGGGTTTGGAGTATGGAGTTGAGGAACAAGACAAAAGTCATTTTTTTTCAAACCAAGGACTTCGATAACAGGATACTGCCAAACAGACATGAAATGTGTAAATGCAACTCCATTGTAATCAAACCATTCTAAGACTCCATTTATTTGCATCCCCTCTCAAGGAAAAAAAAGAGCAGTAGATTAATTCAGTCCACAGCAAGAGAGCGCTCTCATGCACACACAAGCGCGCACACACACGCACATATTGCATTACTATATTCAACTGATACAAATCACACTCCCTTGTGATTCCAGTTCCAGTATTCTCTGGACTAGCTGAAGTACTATAAATTTTGCACACTTATTTTAGACAATGAGTTATACTACTGACATAGCAACGATGAATGACACATTACCACGACAATGGGCATAACACTTATGGTTTTGCTCCTCCATTGCAATCACAAACAATGGTAATTTCATTCGTACTCAACATGGATATCAACCACATAAAAAGGGCTGTACCAAGATGTGAAGCTTACTCGAGTAACAATTTAACTAGACGAGCTTGTCACCGTCACTGGAGTGAAAACATACATTTCGCAGCCATGAGCATCAACTTGAGCAGTGAATGAGGACGCGGAATTCAGAGAAACAAATTCGTGCTGCAACCAACAAGAACACGGAGGATTAAAGAAATCATCATATGTTCAGAATTAAACAGGAAAAGAGGGAAAAAAAAAAGAAAAGAAAGAAATTAGAAGAGAACAACGGGACATAATGGTGAAATTCTCCCTTGTGTTCAAAATCATTTCAGTGGCAGCGAAAAGAAATTCATTAAGAATTACTTTCCTCAGACCACAATTTCAGCAGCAGTAACAATAGAAGGGTAAAAAGAAAATCAGAAAACATTTAACTCTCACTGCCACCAAGATCACTGCAACCATGTCAATTTAAAAGAGTCATACTATGTAGCCCCCACTAGGCTACAACCTTAGTTTAGGTAGTAATAGATGATAGGCTACATGAAATGTGTAATTAAATGACTTATTTAATTTCATATATCATTTAATGCCACATTAACGCCACTTAGACCAATGTTGTAACTCCAGTGGGACTAAATAACATTACTCAATTCAAAATGCTTAATAGCCATAGTTATTCAACAAGTGGCACCAAAGCAGTTTCAGAATTTCTGAAAAAACATCAAAGTACAAAGAGAGGGGATAAAAGAAGAAAAAACTGAGAGCTAAGAAGAAATAGGCAAAACTAAAATTAATCAAGGGCCTAAAACAGTTCAAATATGGAAGTCCTACAAGGTATGGGAACCCTAATGGTGTTTGGGTCTAAATCATTTAAGGCTATTGATGACAATTTATTCTAGAGGTAATTGCATGTATATAGTCGACAGAAGAAGAAAATATAATTTAACGTGCCTCTCATATGACTATGAAATACTTCACCTACTGGATTAAATAGAGCAGCTCTACTCACCTTCCATAAATCTCTTACAGAGACATGGGTAGAAGATTCAAGTCCAAGTGCCTCCCAGTTAACAGTCATAGTGGCAATTTTTGAACTCCGGTTCCATAGAGAAACAACAAGACGACTTCCAGACAATGGACCAGCCCAAACCTTAAAACAAAATTAATTGTCAAATCATGTAACAGAAAATGTCAAGGAACGCAACCTAACTCAGCCTTTACATCCTATGCTAAAATACCAGTCCTGTTATATGGAAATCTTACTTATATATTCAATTTTTTTACTATCACACAACTATATAAATTATCATCTCAAAGCTTCAATTTAATTCGAAGAAAACTATGTTCGGGTCATCTCTATGAGCCCCCATTTGGCCCCCATTATCCCAAAAATTTATTATTCTCTCTTATTTTTAGCCACACAATCTTCCATAAAATAATATTACACTAAATCAAAAAAATTTCCTTCTTTTTCAACCACACATCCTCCAAAAAAAAAAAATACTATTCCAAAAATTATAATTTCCAAATAATGGGGGCCAAACAGGGGCTAAACTGCTAATAAATACTTGCCACTTTTTATCCACGTATTTCGGAGAATCCACAAGTATAATCACTTTCCGTCACTCATTTATATCTATTTATATTTAAATTGTTTTTAAATACTTCAAAAACATACTATTAAACTCAT
Source organism: Fraxinus quadrangulata (assembly GCA_903798255.1). Lineage (NCBI taxonomy): Eukaryota > Viridiplantae > Streptophyta > Magnoliopsida > Lamiales > Oleaceae > Fraxinus > Fraxinus quadrangulata. The sequence continues at coordinate 17,508 of CAIGRB010171062.1, read as the reverse complement.
AGTCAATTGGTAGACAAAGATTGTAATGTGCATAAAATAACACATATCATATAAGAAAACTTGAGAACTACTCGTAACAAAATAAAAATGAAAAATAAAAACTAGTTTGTGTAAGCTGGGATAAAATATTTCCCTGTAAGAGTTTGAAGTCACATGCTAACATTCGAATACTGATTAATATTTGCCAAATTCTCATCACCAAAAATGTTCAATGTTTCATTGATGAATATTCAATGGACTAACATCATTGAAGATTGTGGAATTTTTACTGCTGAAATAAACAAGGGGAAGAGGGAAAGTTTAAAAGGTGCAAGAGGCTACACCTGATAGCAACCATCAGGCCCAAATGTATAAACTTTTCTTCCTTGAACCCCAAGTGGATCTGCAAGCAGAAATAAGATTTACTTGCTTTAATGGCTTAAAAATTAAAATGATCTATCTAATTATTTAAATGAAAATACAAGTGCAAAGTCTGAATTAGTGCTGGTTTTGATTAACCCTATTGATTCGACTCACACAAATTAAGTATCTTCTAAATAAATGTAAAAATCCCAAATAATCCGCCAATTCCATTTACTTTTCATTTTATAATATTTTTTTGTAGAAATTTCTGTCCACACACAAAAAGAAGTATTTACCTTGGTTTACAGCAATAACTTCCTCATTGCTTAAAATTTCAAATGTCTCTGAAGTCATGTTTCTTACATCACAACCAATCAAAAGAGGAGCCTGCATGTTCAAGAAAACCACAATTAGTTTGTGTGAAGGATTGAAAAGGCTAATGTTCTTTTATGTTAATTATCAGAACACCACATCATTGGACAATAGTTTTAATGAAAAAGACACGCATTTAAGCTGGTGGATGACAAGTTATTTGAAGGAAGACACCAACAAAGTGATGTTCTGTATTACATTTGAAAATAGTGTTGTATCTTGGGACAAACATCCATTTTCCTACTAACACCAGTGCAGGGTGTGAATTCTCTCTTAATCAGATTTGCTGCATGTATATGTTCTTTCCATTCACTAATTTTTAACAGCACGTTAAGCTTTTGCTATATTTCAGAATTCTGGTTATTTTCCTACTAAAAAAAGACAATGTCCCAGCCCCAACTATAGGAGGTACCCTGAATAAGATATTGAAGCTGCTAACAGAAAAATAGACGATACACAAAGCTTAAAAGTAACCAACAATTCTCAACTGTGATGGCCTCATACAAGCAAATGCAAAACAATATTGTGGTACTCCTCAGTTCTTAAAACGAGAAGTAAAGTCAAAACTAGTTAATTAAAATACACCTTCATCAAAGCCCAAATGCTAAAATGTGCTCGGTACTCCTGGTAAGTCATTCCCCCATTTCCAATTTCTAACATATCAGGATCTGCCAAAAATTATCACAGCAATATCAGGAAAAGTTAAAATCAGAATTTCAAAAGAGTTTGGGAGATGAAAATGCACTCAACTATAGAACATAGATCATATTCCTACCATTCCATCCACCAGGCCCCGCATAGGCTGCCCACTTGTCATTGAGATCGGCAATTGTAGTCATGCTAAACCAAAAACACAACAGAAGTATCAGTGCAGCCATTTGATAGATAAATGTAACAGTAAATAACTTTAAGCAAAACACGTGAAATACTCTCCCTCAAATCTTTTATATTTATTTTCTTATTTCATATAGCCGATGAATCATATATGTGCTGTACCGACTTGCCTTGAAAGACGAAGGTAACTAATTGAAACCATGAAAAATATTAAGTAGTATGGAAGGAGAAAATTATCAACTACATTCTACTAAAACAACTTCACAGATATATATATATTTTTAATTTTCATTGTTCATGGTCCTCGTAAAAGGGTATTTAAAACAAAGAAAATTGAATTGATCCAAACATCCATGGTAATGCGGTAGTTATTCTGTGCCATCCATTGAACATCAAAAAATTAATAAGTTCCTGATTAATGGGATTAAGGGGAAAAGAAAACATTACTATCAAAATCTTTGATGGATAGTTGGGAAAAGAAATAGTTCTGTAAACACAGACAGGCACCCCAAATAGTTTTTGATGTGTAAAGCCAAAATGCACACCAAAAAATTTAGAAACAGGAATTCAGAACCTTTCCCAATTATCTTTGATGTCATTTGTTGTTCGCCAACTGTTTCCAATTTTGCCTGCCCATAAGGCAGGGTCATTAACGCCCCTGCAAGATTTAGAGAAAGCAGCTCTTAGAGTGCAAGTGAAGATTTCAAATCTAGCAAGGAAAGGTAAACATTAGAAAACCGGAGTCCTCAAATGATAGAATTACCATTCACAAAGTGAATAGAATATGGTCCTTCCAGTTTCATTTAGGGCATCACGCATTGTCGGGTACCTAATCCATGTGAAACCAAAGTGAGGTGAAGATATAAATTCCAAGTTATAAAATAAAAGAAGATGCCAACCTTTCTTCTGGTTTGATGCCCAGATTGAAACAGTTGTCATACTTTAAGTAATCGATGCCCTAAACAACAACAGATAGAGAACATTTAAGATCCATTGTAGAAGATATGCCATTAACAAAGAACGCAAAATAACACAGACTGGAAACATGAAATTCTATGCATCATCAACCGCCAAGAAACTTCATAATCCAATTGTATTTAGTAGAGATAATTTGTCTACAGCTTAAATATTTTTCCGTAAAGGTTTCAATTTGAAATGAATCTGAAACTCTACTCTATTTTATTTTTCCTTAGAGAAGGGGAGGGAGGACTAACACGAGGTTAATTAAAAGGCCATTATCTCTAAAGCCCCCTAACCTAAAACAATTAACTAAGAAGAAAAGGAATGATGAATATCATTTCCAGCACATTCCAAAAGAAGAAACATTAACTAACCCATGATGCAAAACGTGCTGCATCATCATATTCATGTCCAAGTGATCCAGGATGAAGTTCACATGTAAAAACCCTGTAGAATTTCAAATAATTAGTAGAAGGAAAAATGGATATAATGGCAGCAGTATATTCCCCTAGTTGGGACAACATCGATTAACAGTGCTAGTGTTATTACTGTGACCAGATATTAGGAAATTCCTTTTACCCTGCATCAGAGTAGATACCAAGCTTGAGGCCCTTTGAATGCACATAATCAGCAAGAGCTTTAAGTCCTGATGGAAATTCTCTAGAATCAGGAACTAATTGACCCTGCACAAGCAGTGAAGCCATTTAACGAATAAATAAAATGAGAAATTTCATAACTGTATCATTTCTGTTCATCATAAGCTAAATATTTTTTTAAATGCTTAAATAAACTGGGATAACATCAATTGAAACAAAATTTCAAGAATGGAAAAAAAATACTAATCCCTTTGCAGAACACAGAATTTAACGTTAGCATGGTTCATGGATACTTAACGCACAAAAAACATTATAGTTAAGAGACATTTTATAGCTGCAAATGTTGAAGACAAGATTTAATCATCTACATGTGCTCTTTTCTAATAGCTTAAGCTTTTAATGAAGTGGTTTAGCATGGCAGACAAAGGTCATGTGTCAAGTATCGCCGTCACCCATTTAGTGAACTCGTGAATGCGTCACACTTTTATGAAAAACCTCCGCCTTCATGTGAGGGGATGTGTTGAAGAAAAATTTAAATGATATGCATGTAGTTCTCTCTAACTGCTTAAACTTTTAGATTAAGCGGTTCAACAACAGATTTACCTCTAAATCCCGCACCAATTCAGACCAGCAATCATCTGCATTTCATGACAGAATACATAAGAAAAGGCAATGATGAACTAGAAACACATCCGCGGACATGCCAGTTGGTTACCTATATTCACGTATTCATAGCCTAGTTTGGCCAAACCAGTTGAAATGAGTGCATCGGCTGTCAAAGAGCAAAAAAAGGATACTAGGTTTTAATAACTTCAATAAAGCAAAGTGAAAATAAAAAAGAATCGACTGCTGCAAGTAGAAAGAAAAGAATGAGATTTTTTATTTTATTTTTTTCTCTTCAATGATTTTGCAATCAAAAGTGACCACATTCAGCATATCTATCACAAGAATCGAGAGGACAGAAAGGTTCAAAATCCACCAAAGAAATAAAACTAAAACAACGCTTAATGCTACTAGAATAACCAATAAAGGATAAAAAATAAATTTTGGGCACTGGCTTTTGCTTCTTAGGAGTCACGGTTCAAGGGACAAGCTCCCGCAAACTTTTAAATAACATGCATCTGTAAACTAAAAATTGAAGTAGCCATATCTCCAGCCCCCAAAATTGCCCCGCCCGAAAACAGAAAAGTGGTATCATTTTCAAGACTTAGTGCCATTCGAAATCTCAAGATTGAAGTGGGCAAATTAACAACAAAATTTTTGGGTCATCTATGACAACCATTCCAGTTGTTTAACCTCTGTTACTTCATCATCTTCTTTTCAGCTCCGTCATAAACAGAATAATTTTTTCTATGTGAGCTCGCATTGGTGGAGATTTAACAATTAATGTTCACCTCATGGTTTAGTCTAAGTAATGGGAGCTAAAACGTAGTACATCCCATAACATGCTGATCATTCAGACAGATGCCTCATTATTATGACTTAAAAGTTACACCAAATTTTATACTGCAATGCCTGAAATCAGGCGAACAGGCTTCTTAAATGGAATTGAAAGTGCCATTCTCTCTATAAGTAGAAAGAGGTTAAAGATAGTAGTTAAATTGATGAAAAAAGCCTAAAGATGCAGAATACCAAATTATGCAGGCACGGAATTTCTACCACCCCTTGATCCAAATATTTACTAAATACAGATAGCAACATATGCTCACCAGATGAAAATCCTGAATTTAGTAAATTCTTAATTTCTCAAACAATAAACATGTATAATCAATTGCAAATAACAGTCTCCTATGAATCATGTTTACATCAAAAGAACAAATAAATACTAAGAGACTATATTAAACTTGTGTTTTAAAATTTTCATCTTCTTCAACACATCAATTCTCTTGAAGCTAAAAACATTAAACTATAAACATCATTGTGGAACAAACAACTATCCGATTGTCAAACGAGATTAATCGCACAGATGAGCGGTTACCTGTTTCCCTGATAACTTTTTCATTGATATTACAGGCAAAGAAATTCCAGCTATTCCATCTGGCCACAGCCCACAAGAAAATCGAATCAACTCATCAATCCAAAAATCAGAAATCGTATCCATTAAGAATTAACGAGAAACCAGATGATTAAAAGTGATCAAGAATGATTTACATGTCCAAATACCTAACTCCAAACTTGGGAAGAAATAGGCATCAATTATTTTCTTTTAAAACCAAAAAGAAATATTATTAACCAACATCAGAGCAGAAATGAAAAAATATCCAATATCAAGAACTCGAATTTTGCCAAAACTCAACTTTTGCTTTTACTCTACAAACAAATATAATTATCAGATCCTTAATTTAAGAATTTAATCCTGCAAGACTTGATCTTTGATACTTACATTTTAGACCGACGATGATATAAAAATTCAGCAAAAAAATTAAGAAAACAAATAAAGAAGAAGAAAAGGTAAAATTATGCTACCCCATCTGAGGCGTCTTGGCCAATCCATTCTCGAGCTGTAAAATACCATAACTGGAAGTATCAAAAATATTGGTAATGGGCTTTTCTTGGCCACTCAAATAAGGATGCACAGACAGCACCCTTGCTGTGACTGCCACTGGCATAACATTTACGTACAGAATTGCTATCTGTATGCATGCCGTGGCAAAATTAGAAGCTATCTTACCCATTATGGGAGTCTATAATCTTTCTTCACTCTTTTTTCTCTCTGTGGGTTTTTGGAGAGAATTGAGAGATGAACTGTGGGTAAAGATTCAAGAGAATAAAAAGTTGTACTTTGGACTGGACCCAAATTTTTTACATTTTTTTAACTCAGAATTTTTATCTCGGAGCGACATATTCTATTGGATCCTCGTTTAGCAACAGATGCCTGTACTTTTGTATCTGTGTTTGTCAACATGTTTGGTTAAGCTTAACACGGCTCTTTCTTACCTAAATTCAACGTTAGGTGCTCTTGCTGTCGGAACAAGACGCCCTCCTCATTTACATTTTTAACTTTTAATTGAAGTAATTGTTATAATTAGGATCAGAGTTCGTAAGTTCTTGGGACTTTAGTCGTAGACGGAGTAATGAATTGAAAAGAATTACTTTTAGTTGAGGACTGATCCCGTGACGTCACTGGCATCGAATATGTCAGCATTAGACATTGGCTTCTACGAGGGTTGAAATTTGATGATCCTAGTTAAATCTCACATTGCTTGATTGCTTGAGTAAGGCTTAGTTCGTGAATTTATCCAATTGAACGTTCTTTTCTTACAAGTCGATATTAAGGTTGAATTCTACCCAAACTAATCCTTAAAATTTTTAACCAGACAAACAACACTTGGACAAAATAATTTCGGGTGGCATAATATTTAAATTTATAGGATAATCCTTTAAAAACTCTGTTTTTAGTTTTACTGTAGAAATGAAAATATACTAGTAACTAGATATGAATAGAGTAATAATTTATGTGCAAACCTAAAATGATTTGAGTAAGTGAAAAATAATTTGATCTTTAATATAAAGCAAGTTTCGAGGCTAGGTCCATGTTTGATAAGGATTAAAATTGTCGATTTTAATTTAAGTTAAAGATAACAATAATTGTAATCACGTATTTCGTATGATTCACAATTTTTATACCATATATTTCATCAACTTTTATTAAAATTTATTAAAAAACTAATTTTAACCCCCACCAAACTAATTATTGTTTGATTTATTAAAGCAAGACTGGATGTGAATGGTAGGCCGGCTTGATTCTCTTTGTTGACCTTGTGAAAAATTAAAAAATAATTGGAAGAATAAATAAAATTAATTTGTGAAGAATATAAGAATAAAATAATATTAAGTTAATATAATCGTAATTAGGAGAATGAATACAATAAAATTCACGTGTTGTCTTCGTTTACCTGTAATAAAGTAAGAGGTTGAACACACACAGTGCGATTCATGTATGCATAGAATACTTGAAACAATAATACAGTTTGTGGAATTTTATTTTCAGTTAACGGACAGGTTTCTCTCTTGAGTCTCTTCTTGGTGACTGATTGACAAGTCTACTGCTACATCATTATTCTTGCACTAAACTAGCAATTGACATAAATCTATGGATATGAAAGGATTCAACTATTTTTGTCAAGGTTACCATGATGGTCAGCATGGTGTCACAGACTTAGTTTTGTTACATCCGACGCACTAAAATTGTGCGATTTTAACGTTTTACAATTCACGTCTCTCACGAAAAAACGTTAAACCGATCCTTCAACCCTTATAATAACTTAATCAATGAGGCTAAATTATAACAACTTTAAGTAGAGTATTTGAAGTAGAAAATACAAGAAAAATAAGTAAGTTTTGGAGAACTATCTCTTTGTATAAATGAAAGGAAAACTTTACAATCTTCCACAAGTATTAAACTCACTTCACTCTATATGATTTACAAATGAGACTACATTTTTATTTATAGGCAAAAACCTTACAAGTTACCTTCAAATCAATTGCCAAAATTAAAATTGATCAAATGGTATTCATAGGTACGCAATGCGTTAGAGCGAGTGGTGGTCAATTTGGCCAATGCTTTTTCGCAAGTGGCAATTTTGTACACTTCAATGCAAGTGGACAAGTCATTTTTATAGTAGACAATTGAACTTTGCTTCTGTTGGGTTTTGTGACCTAAATTCGGTTCAAATTGAGTTTAGGGTTTCGCGTTGTGGAATATTGGGCTTGAAAATGTCAAAATATGATCCAAGAAAGGAAAAAGGACGGATTGACGGCGCTAAACGATCGCTCGACTCTCGCTTAAGCAAGATGAGCAAAATTTGAGAAGGGAAGTCTTTGCCCGCTTGTCACTGGAGAGACAGTCCGTCGCCCACTTGTCGCTGAGTTTCACTCGAGCGACGGGCCGTAATCTTTTTCCATATTTTTCAGATTTATGACCCAGTTTCCTTGTTTTAAGGTTTTGGACGGTTCTTCTTTAAATACTAGACTCTTCATTTAGTTTATGAGATCTTTTAGTTGCATAATTGTATTTTCTCTCCATTGGTTGTTAATAAAGTATTCGGTTCCTCTACCTATTCTCTTCTTCTTACTTGCTTTCTTTTAATCTTGTTTTTACTTTGTGTGATCTATACTTCATATCACGCCATATCACCTCCTCGAATTCCTAGCAAGTGGTATCAGAGTTAAGGTTCAGCAATTCCGCAGAGTAAGGGTTTGATTTGTTCGAGATTTTTGTTATCGATGGCTACCATGAAATATGATATTCCGATGTTGGATCGCAATACAAGATTTTCGTTGTGAAAAGTGAAGATGAGAGCTATATTGGCGTAGATGAATTTGGATGATACTTTGTTGGGATTTTATAAAATGCCCACAACTTAGACAATATAGGAGAAATAACGGAATGATCGAAAGGTACTTTTACAGAATCATCTTCATCTATTAAACAACATTTTTCAGGACGTCTTAAAGGAAAAGACAACAGCTGCTTTGTGGTTGAAACTAGAGTAATTGTGTATAACCAAAAGTCTGACCAGCAAATTGCATCTGAAGTTGTCCGTTTTAATGACAAAACGGGAATCCAAGAGATAATGACACCATACTCGTAGGCAATGCACAAAGGCCATCATTTCTTTCTCTTGCACCGTGTATCGCTGCTCCGTGTCATTCAACTTGTGGCTTTCAAAACCAATTGGACGACATTATTACTTAAGCACACCTCCAATGGAAAAATCCGATGCATCTATCTGCACTTCAAAGCTTTTGTTAAATTTCAACAATGCCAATACCGATACCGCCATGACCCTCGCTTTCAAATCATCAAAGGCTCTTTGACATTTCACGAACCAATCCTACCCTTGGAACTTTTTCAACAAAATCGTCAATGGGGCCGCTCAAGATAAGTAACCTCAAATGAAACGTCGATAATAATTTACCAACCTCTGCAACTCCGTCACTTTAGTGGACGATTTCCACTCATTGATTGCTTTAACTTTGGCTCCATCCATGTACAACTGACTATGCACGATGATATGTCCCAAGAAGTTCACCTTATCTTTTGCAAACAAACATTTCTTCTTTTTGATGAACAACTCATTTTCCTGCAACACTTGAAAAATAATTTTCAAGTGTTCAACATGTTCCTCCAACTTGTTGCCATAGATGACAATGTCTTCAAGGTAGACCACCACGAACTTATCCAAGTAAGGATAAAATATCTTGTTCATCAAGGTGCAAAATGTAGCTAGAGCATTTGTCAAGCCAAATGGCATGACAATCCATTTATAGAAACCATACCAAGTAATGCATGTAGTTTTCGGCTCATCTCCTTCCGCTATTTGAACTTGATAATAGCCATTTTGCAAATCAACCTTCATGTAGAATTTTGCAGTTCCAAACCAATCAAATAAATCTACAACCAATGGAATGGAGTACTTATTTTTCAATGTCACCTTGTTTAGTGCCCGGTAATCTACACACATTCACAATGTTCCATCCGACTTCTTTTAGAACAACATCGGGACACCATAGGGTATTTTGAACGGTCTAATCCTTCCCATTTCAACAAGCTCCATTAGTTGTCTCTGAAGTTCTTTCAACTCCAAGCGTGCCATGCGATAAGGTAACATGGTCAGAGGTTTGGGACCGAGTTCCAACTTGATGTGATGATCCACTTCCCTCATGGGCGATAGTTCAGCAACTCCACGGGCAGCACGTCGTTATTTTCCTCAAGGACTTTTGCAATGGCAACCAACAAAAGTGCATCATCAATGCTGACTTCGAATGTACCCGACAACTTAGCAATAAATTTCGGCTTACCCTTCTTCCGTCCTTTGGCTAGTTGCATTACTGGAAGTTGTCTCGCTTCTGTCCCCACGGAATAGTATGGACTATGCATGACGATCCCTTCATAAAAGTGCAAATAGATCCAAACGAAGGCATAGGGATCGCGCTTATCTTCCTCAAGAAATCTAGGTCCAACACTAGCCTGAAATCATCCATCAGTGCAACTAAAAGATTAACGGGTCCATGCCACAAACCCAACTACGGGTCAGTCCTACAAATGACTCCAGCTAGTTGTTTTGTGGCCGCATTTGCTATTTTTAGTAATCTACCCCTACGATGGATGTTCAGTCCTCATCCTCCATGCCTCATCCTCTGTGATGAAATTATGTGTGGCCCCGGTATCAACAAGCGCCTTTATTGGTCGTCCATTAACTTGGGTATACACGCACATCAATCATTTCTCTTCGTTTGCCCCTAGAACGATTTTGGCATTCAAGACACTGAAAGTTACAACGAACCAAATTGACGTGCACCTGCATCCTATTTATGTAAAGCTTTCGGTTGGGTCTCCGAAATGGACACCAAGGCCCAAGTTTTGGGTAATCCCACATGAGATGCGGTCCATTGCAAATGAAGCAATCACGCTGAGCAAAATTGCCTCTTTTCTTGTCATCATACTCCATCTGCCAAGATGTTTGTTTGTTGCCACCGAGTTTATAATCAATTTTGAGATTTGACCTCTAATCCAACTTACTTCGTTGCTTGTCCTTACGTATCCCTCGCCTTTGAAAAAATTTCCTTTGGTATGTTTGAAGGTTTTTGCTTGCATTTTCGTACTCCTTTGGAACTCCGTTAAGGATTCAGCAACTGTAATTGCCTCATCTACATCTTTAACTACGTAACATTGTAGTTTTTGCCATACCTATGTTGCACAACCATCTAGGAAATAGAATAACAACACATCCTCCGGCATGCTAGGAAATTGAAGTATAAGGGTCGTGAACTCTTTGATGTAGTCACAAATTGTTCATTTATGTTTCAACTCCCTTAGTTCTTGTGGGTCTCGTACACAACATTCTTTTGGTAAAATTGCCTTTTTAGCTCATTTTTTAAGTTGTCCCAAGTTTCAATTTTGCAAGCTCCCTTTTCAATTTCAGTATGCTCCCGACACCTCAAAAGAAAAGCGGTGTTGGAAAGATACATGTTAGTGGTTCGGACTTTCATTGCTTCATCAACAATATTGATACCTTCATGTCAACCATCATAGCCCTTAGTTTTTGGGTACTCAATCCTCTGGGCAACAACACTAGTAGCGGTACCTCCACTAGTATCGACAGTAGACTGTTTGTATCGTTCGAGCTCCCGACTCATTTTTTCCATCATCACGACAAACTGGTTCACTTGCTTCCTGTACTGCAGAAACGACATCCAAGACTTTGGTTTGGAAATGGCTAAAGTTTTCCACCAGCGCATCTTGTCCGACTACCATAGCCTGAACATCCTCTTTCGTTGTTTGGACATAATTCTCAAATTATGTTTATGCGTCCATCACCCCTTGAACATCTATTTGGAGAATTTCTAACTTTCTAATGACGTGGCCCTCCAACTCCTTAAAGGATTGCTCTAGAGACTCAACCCGATCACCCATATTTACGATGATTTGGTCAAGTTTTCCATCCATGGTAAATGCTTCCTGGATCTTATTTTTGCCTTGTGTATTCTTTCCTTCAATAGGGGTAGCACCACATCTCCTCTTTCCTCTACTTCAATGTCAAAGAATCCGCTATTATAATGACCTACAAATGAGACTTTGATACCACCTGTAATGGACCTAGTTTTATTACACCCAAACATTCTAGAATCATCCAGCTTTAACGTTTCATAATTTCGGTCCCTCACGAAATAAAGTTAAGTCAGTCTTTCAACCTTCATAATAACATAAACAATGAGGCTAAATTATAACAAATTTGAGTAGAGAATTTGAAGCAGAAAATATAAGGAAAACAAATAAGTTTTGGATAACTCTTTCTTTGTATAAATGAAAGGAGAACTTTACGATCTCTCTCAAGTATTAAACTCACTTCACTCCATATGATTTACAAATGAGAATACATATCTATTTATAGGGGAAAAAACCTTGCAAGTTTCCTTTAAATCAATGGCCAAGATTAAATTTATCCAAGGGTCTTCATTGGTTTTGCAAGTTGTATACAAGTTGCATTAATCTCATTTGAGCAAGTGGTAGTCAATTTGGTCTTTGCTTTCTTGCAAGTGACAATTCTTTACTATTCTAATGTAAGTGGACAATTCCCTTTCATAGTAGTGAAATTGAACTTTGCTTCCTCCTTGGCATTTCCATGCAAGTGGGTGCAAGTTGCTCAAATAGGGAAAGTTGCCCACTTGTGTCCCCAAAATAGCCGACTGTGGCTCTTGGTATTCCTCATCCTCAAAATGTTAGGGGCCGTTCTCTTTGGCCGTTTTTGATCGTTTTCTATTTTCGATTTTTCAAAACAATGAAAACGCGTTCTCTTTCCTATTTTCGAAAACGCATTTTTGAAAACGAAAAAAAACTTGTACACAANAGAGAGAGAAGATGAGAGAGAGAGAGAACACGTTTTCCTTTTTTTATTTTCGAAAACAATTTTTGAAAATGTAAAAAAAAAACACATTTTTAACAATCTCAAAATACACCTCCAAAACACAAAACTCAAAATGAATTCAAAACTCAAAACATAAAACTGAAATACAAAGAGAACGGCCCCTTAGTTTTTGGACTTAGAGGAACCTCATTTCCGACCTGCACAGTTGCCCACGTCCCCAAACATGAATTCTGCATGCTCAGTCTGCTTGCGTTCTGCCTGCATTTTCTGTCTTTAGTATGCCTACGTTTCTTGTTTATAGTCTGCCTCTATTTAGCCTACATGCATCCCCTGCAACAAGCAGTTCTGTCTTACCTGTGCTGTGTTGCGGCCGCTAAAGAGACAGATCGACAGCGACATGGGAAGTTTCGACCGCTAAAGAGACAGATCGACAGCGACCTGGGAAGATCTAAGTATGGACTATGTTGATAAGCCTATAAAACCAAATAATTATTAGGTGTTCCCATAATGATAGTTCCGAGATAACTAAAACGAAAATAAATTTAATCAAGTAAGATTTCAGAGAAACCATGTCAAGATCCTTGTTTAGAAGAAAAAGTAGTTCTAGGCAAGATGATGATAATTACCAAAGTAAGTAATTTATGAACAGTCAAGAACTTAACATTGCTAGAATAGAAAAACAATTGCATAATTGGTCAATTCCTAAAAAAAGATGTTAAAACTGCTTATCAAATTGGCAAGTTCGAATTTTTCAAGATTATTCAATTACAACTATTGAGCAGATAATCTCTATAAATCAAGATATGAAAACAAAATCTTTGTTTTCTGAGGAAGTTCTTGCTCATCATGTAGAAAAATATAAGTTTCTATATGTTGGCATTGTTTAAGCTACTGTCAACTTTTTTTTTTTTTGATACCCAGGTGTCCACATTCGACAACTAATCTTGGGGTCTGCGATCCGACCCCTCATCACACAAACTAAGTAAACCGCGGGATGTGCCCCAAATTGGCCAGGGTCCAAGAGCTTCCCAACTGAACTGTCAAAGTATTGAGCGAGTCAAACACATGTTGTACTTTGCCTTTCAGGAGAACTCCTGCCTTCCAAGAGAGAGCTTGCATTCCAAAAGTCTCATGAATCGAACTCGCGACCTCTGATCTGTCAGTATTGAAGAGTCCCCATAATTTGTCAGTTGGGATGTGCCCCGAGGGTCAAGCCACTGTCAACTTTTATTTCATACAAGGTTAGACACTCCTAATTGTAGGCATTGATTTGGGTCAATATAAATTGTCCTCTAATAAGTTACGAAACTATTCTACTTCTTTTTCAACTTTATCTAAAGTTATGAACTCATATTCCATCATGAATCGATTATACATGTTTATTTTAAAGATTTTTAAGATACAATCACACCATTAGTGGTAAAAATATAAATACTTGTGGACTTCGAGTTCTTTATATCTGATATTGAATATGCATTGTTATATCCTTCTAATACAGCTAAACCCCTATTTGACAACCATTAAAAGAACTTTTTTTTCCTCAAACTCATTTTCAACCACACATTCTCACGATAAAATATTCTACATGTAAATCCAAATTTTTCATACTTTTTTGTCACACTTTCTCTAAAAAGTCTCTATTTAAAAACTCATTTTGTCCTAAAAACTATTTATAATGGTTGTCAAATAGGGGCTTAATATATTGTATAATGTAATCCAAAACTTGACGTGAATCATAATTATTTAAGAGCTATAATCAATGCTTTCCAAATTGTTATTGCATGGGTTACTTATAAATTTACTAAACTTGTTGAGATTTAAATAGAACAAGTTCATCAGATGAAACAACTGCTATCTGGATAGCACTCTTTAGACCGATAGGTTTGTCAATTGTCAATTTCTAGAAGCCCATGACACGTAAGCCATGTGTCATATTCTGATAAATTTGGAGATTATAAAATAATATAATTCAATGTATTATTGCATTAAAAATGATATATACCACATTGGACCAGGCCCTCTTCCATGACCCCTTTGCCCTAGCCCACAATCAACGATCCAAGACCTCTTCAATAGGACGCAGTGTGTGTGTGGACTTTAACCTAACCAACCAACATGTATGTTGTCTTCCTTCGAAAAGACTATTGATATTCATTGGAGCCATTTCCAATAGTCAAGTTTGAGGTATATAAAATAAAGTTGTTGCTTCTAATTTTCTTGCGGGGTGGACATGTATTTATCTATTTCTCCGCCAATTTTAATTCCAACTTTCAATTTGTTTATTTTGACTTTAATTTCTCATTCACATGAAATTGATTTTGAGAAAATAAATATATTGTATTATTCTAGTCGTGGAATTGAACACAATTGATGAAAAAAAATCGTGTATTTGACTAACAGAACCCATTCAAATAATTAGCCAAATGTTAGTTAAACCGACTTATTTAGCCCCTATTTGGTAGGGATGAAATTAAATTTTTAATAGATTTTGATAGAACTTGATAAAATATGAGGATGAAAAATTATGAGACTCATAATATGTTGTTACAATTAATTCTTGATTTTGAGTTAGATTAGAATCTACCAAACAAGGACTTAATAACCTATTTCCAACAAAACATGCATGGATTCGATTGAACCCTTTACTTAATTCTTGCTAATTATTGATTATGTTGACTCTTTTGCTCTGTCCAGAGGGTGGTACTTCTCCTTTGGGAAGCATAACCATAAACAAAGATTCATATGTAGCTTCTTTTTGCATGAAATTCTGCAGTCAGTTTCTCTCTCTCTCTTTCGTCTCTTGCGGTGGTCGGGATATCCCGTTCGACGTTCTTGTCTGAATGCAGGATGTTCTCTTCTCCTGGAAAGGCTACGTTGAGATTTCTGCAGGTGGCTGGTAAAAGTGTAAGTGTTATGCCTTAGGTCCAATCAATTTGGGATATAAACACTTAAAATATACATATATATATATATATATATAATCAATGCATATTAATGGCAATATTTATTATTTAATTGAATTTTTATTCTAATAAATTAAATAATAGAATCCGTAGATTCAAGT
>CAIGRB010171043.1:11086-27655 GCA_903798255.1 Fraxinus quadrangulata | reverse complement strand
ATTTCATTTTCATCATACTTGCATTACAAATTCAAACAATATAATGATCTGTAACAGATAAGACCATTTTAACCCAATTTTTCCACCTAAAAATTAGTGTAATGAAACAACTATACTTGCCGCATTTCGAGACACAACAACATCAACTTATTGAGATGGTGATTATCATCGTATTTGATCTTCTGAACTTTTAAATCACCTCAAATTGGGAGGCACGCTGCAACTACTACCCGATTTTTAGTGAGGTCTCAACATGTTGGATCAGCTTCTCATAGCCATTGCACCTTACTAAAAATTGATTGATATAAGGAGAAGAATTGGTCATTAATCCATCAACAAAATTGGCATAAAAACTAATACAAAATCGGCATAAAAACTAATGCAAAATCATGATGCAAAACTTATTGAGGCAACACTACAGATCTGCTTGAAATGTTTTTGTCACTAGGAAGATCATAATGTAAATCTACTAGTTGGATATGCAAACTCATTATACACACGAGTGAAATGCAGATAAACGGCATTAAGCTAGTATTACAATTGTACTGTCCAAAATATATAATAGCCAGCAAAATAATATTTTGTATCTCTATCTTAAATGCAGATAAACGGCACTAAGCTAGTAGTAAATAATGAATTGTCATTATTGGGAAAAAGCAAATCTTGAATTCTTCATACAGCAACAAGACCCAAGCAAACATACCTTAGTAGGATGAGAATCAACCGCATTGAGACACAGTAACTGAACCACAATAATGTTTTTCATATCATCATCTACTTCTCTGCCACATCGTTTTATGCTCTGCAAGATGAACCATTTCACTAAGTTAGCTATAAAACCTTATTGCAGAATTGATCGAACCAATTTGGGTATAACATCAGAAAATGCCATTAATGGTAAATACAGCATTTTAATAATTTATACACACCCATGAAGAAAACAAAGGGGTCAAGGCCAAAGAGTTGTTTAATTTGAGGATACTGAAAGAGGTCTGAATTCTTCGAGAGGCATGGGGCTCATCTGTGTATGACCCGAAAAAATATGTAGCCAATACTCTCTCTTCTACTTCTTCTCTCTGTTTTCCTTCATACCTAATTCCGCCACTCTCTCTTTATAGCCTCCTTTGGTGTCTATTTCCCTCTCTCCGTTCTATGTATTTTTCTTTTTTGACAATTTGAGATATTCGCTGGTGGATACCTTGCGCTCTTCATCGTCACTGGTGGGCGATGCCTTGCGGCAGTTGAAGAAGAAGCTTGTGATTTGTTGGGTGGAGGTGCAATTTTTGGAAGCTTCATTAGGGCTTTGATGAAAAATGCAATTCCAATTAGGCTTTGGTTTTTTTTTTTTATTGAGCCATGTGAATTTTGGTTGGGTAGTGGGTTGTGAACTACTTTTCACAACATCTAACGAACGTTACAAAAAAGTAAATACTTTGCAACAGTAATTGAACGTTGTAAAATGCTCTATATTACGAGTTTCAACACCAAACACCGAACGTTATAAAATCGGATTTTAGTAAAGTTCAATTAACGTTGCAAAAAATTTGAAACTTTTCGCAACATTTAGTGAACGTTGCAAAAGACTATATTATGTGTTTTAGCAACATGCACTGAACGTTGCTGTAAAACCAAATTTTAACAACATTCAATAAACGTTGCAAAAAATAAAACTTTTCGCAACATTCAATAAATGTTGCAAAAGGTGACATTAGCAACATTCATCTAAAAAATGTTGTCAAAATTGATGTGTTGATGTTAAGACTGATTTTGATGACAATATTTTATGAATAAATTACAAGGTTTTGTGAGTAAGACAAAATCTGGTTGTGTGATAATTAAGATCTTTCTAGTTTCTATGGTTTAAAACGGTGGTTAACTCTCTATTTTTCATTTTATAGTTACAAGGCAGTGAAGCAAGAAGGCAAGGCTTGTCTACACCAGTCAAGGAGGAGCATGTGAAGCATGCTGCTTTGCACAAGGTCTACAACTTGTTCTTTTATGTACGTACTAAATTCACATTATGCATTGGAAATGTTCTTATTGACGTGACTCAAATAACTCAAAAGGGTCTTGGCAAAATCTTCGAAAATAATCATTAAAAAAAAATTAAATGAAAACTGATAACCAACAAAATCACCTATGATACTTAGCGAAAAATATGTGTTGGCAATATAAATAAAATTACTAACAACAATACTATCATGTCAACGAAGCACAGTTGCTAGCAATTGGCATCAACAATGTCGTTCATGATGTTGTTGGCAATAAGGATGGTGCTTCGATTGCTAATTGCGGACAAAGAAACATTTTTTCTTCATTTTATTTTTTTCGTGAACAACTTAAATATCTTTTTTATTTATTATTTATAATATTTCCAGTGTTATTTTAATTTCGACAAAAATCTTCTTCATTAATATTTGAGTTTATATTTTAATTATTGATGTAATCTCTGTCACTAAGCTAAATAAATTGAAATATTCAGTTTTTATGTATTACTAATTGCAAATTCTTTTGTGATCTTAAATTATTTTTAATTTTTATTTAACTACCACATAATTTTGTAAATGTAATATTTTATTTTTATATGTATATTATTTTATTTAAGGGCGAAAATTAAACTGAGCCATATTTTCAAAAACTCAATTTGTAATGTTAATTTATTATTTTTAGAAACTTGAATTACTTATTAGCATTAGAATTTTCTTCAATAAATTATATTTATCACAATAAGATTTTTAATCATTACCCACATGAAATATAACTCAAAAGATTATGTTTTTAAAACTATTTCGAATGGGATTTCCTAAAATTTGGAGGCCTAGTCTGTATGCGGTTGGTGACCGCCTCAATTGTCAAAAGGTTGGTACGACTTCGTTCTTCAGAGTTTTTAATTTAAATATTTTTTGTGTCAATTATTTTCTTTTGCAATGATTAAAAGCCACAAGTAATTCGTGTGCGCTGACATAATTATTTTTCAAGTGAAATCTTTTCCTTTTGACAAGTAATAAACAAATTCATTAATGATAATGAGAATAATGACAAATATAAAATGAAAGTCATTTTCATGAATCATGAACGTGACTAATTGAAAATCTAGAAAATGTAGACCAGATAAAGTATTATTAACAAATATGATTAAAGAAAGAAGGGTACTATTAAAAGTAATAAAAATGATGGACACGTAATTAATTAATAAAAAACGAAGTCATTTTCATGAATGCTACTAACTAGTGGAAAATATAGCAAGTGTAGACCAGCCAAAGTGATAATTAACGTAAACAGTTGTGCTGCGTGTACATAACAATTTATATAATGATTTAATAACAGATGATGTAACGTGATTTAAATGGATCAAATTTCCATTGGTAAAATAAATTCTTCACTTACATTTTGACACTTTATCATTGTGTAAAATACTATGTAAATAGTTATGTACAAGAAGGATTTTTCTAACATAAAATACTAATAAAAAACTAACTAATGGCCTAATGCAGTTTTGGACTTTACCTGCCAATAACTCTCCAATAATGACTCTTTGCTTTAATAACAATTTAAGTCAAAATTTATCAAAAAAGATTTTGACTTAAAATTGATCTTAAAGATCTTGGTACAAATTTGAATAAATGTTTCATTTTAAAATGTCGATTTTTATTAAAAAGAGCAATGTAAACCTTTCTAATAAACGTTCTAGGTAAGATATTGACTTTTCAAAAAGTAATAATCTTGAAATCCTCTGTGTATTTAAGTATTAAAATGATCGAGTGGTTTGTTTGCGTTTATTAAAATAAAAATACTAAATCAACACCAAACTATTGTCATTTTGAGCTTCCAATGTCACTAACTCTCCAAATTATCGCGTAGTTACAATCAAAATATATCTAAAAATATTGACATAAATTGACCTCATAACTCTTAAAAAATAAGTAAAGAAATTCAATAAGGGTTTATTTTGAAATGTCAATTTTATTGAGATGTTTGGCTCAAGCCCTTTTATTAAATATGCTATTATAAAATACTGACTTGTTTAAAAATATTAATCTTGAAATTCGACCTTTCATTTGACTTTTATTAAAAATATTAATCTTGAAATTCGACCTTTCATTTGACTTTTACAATGATCGAATTCTTTCTTTGAGTTTCTAGATCATATTGAGTCTTTAGTTTAGGTCTGGACAATTTAATTGGAAATGAACCTCTCAAATCGAAACTGAACCAGTTCCAATCTTGTTCTAAAAATAAATAAATTAGGAACCGAAATCAAAAATCGAGAACCGGTTGGATTTGGGCCAACTTTTGGTTCTTGAACCAGAACCTTGGATAATCGAATGGAATTGGTTTTTTATATAATTTTTATTTCTAATTTGTATGTTGGATAAAAAAAAATTCAAAACCTAGCAGTAATTTGTTTAAAACTCTCTAACACTAAGAAATCAAGATTCACTCATTTTTATTGCCTTCCACATTAGATTGTCGCATTTCAGATGTTAGTATATGCTAATCTTTGTAATTTGGACTTTTTAGGAATCAAAAAGCTCAAGCTAGATTGTAGTGTAAGTTGATGAATTAAAATGTTCAATCTTTGCAATTCGAGCTTATTACTTTCTTGCATTGCTTACAAATTTAAGCGATTTTTTTTTAATTTTTTTTATAACACTTGACAATTAAACTCGATATATTCATAGTTTGGGTAATGATGTACATTTCTGGTTATCTCGAGTTCGCGGTTTTTTTTAAATATAAATTTTTATTTTTTTATTCAAACGAAGTGAGTTCAGTATTTGGATTGCAATTTCTTGATACTATATAGTTATTACGTATCTAATTAGTATTTTAATGGCAGTTCATTTTAAGAGTTGAAAATTTAAGCATTATCCATAATTAAAATATAGGCTTTAACATGCCTCACTTATGAATCGAATAAGATTTATTAAAAAAAACAAAAAAAAATTTCTACTCAAACTTTAATTTAATTTTTAATGTTTTAATTTTCTCATTTTTCGTGATTTTTAATTTCCATTATTTTGCTTATTGAAGATTCTTAGCTGGATTTTTTTCATTGTACAAATATTGTCTGAGTAATAGCATGTTAAGTATATGTATTGAAAAGACATATATGAAAATGTTTATTAAATGTATATAAGAAGATATTATCGGTATAATCGAATTTGAACCGAAACCGACGGTCCAGGTTTAGTTTCAGTAATTACAAGAACTCGAATGGTTTCATTTACGAAATTTCCGAAGTACAATGGATGGTTTCAGACATTGAAGTACCTGGACCGACCTACCTGATTCCCAGGCGTACTTGAGGTCTATAAGTCTCAACAATTTTTTTATCTTTTTTTAAGTAACTCAATCTTTTGTATGTTTATTATTTTTCATGTCAAAACAATTTAGGGGTAAATAATTTTACCTTTATAATTATTCCAGTACTTGCATCAATATATGAGATATAAGAGAGCAAATTTGATACGTAAATGGAAGATATATGAGATCTTGTAGAATATTCTTTATATAATATACTAGATTGGGTAAGTGATAGAGTTTAGTATCATCTCTTCAGTTCACATGCAATATGTACAAACTATAATTAATTATTTGCAGTGTGAATTCTTAGTTCAGTTCATACTTGACACGACACCATTGAGTTTGGAATTTTATGAGTGTTTGAAACGAATATAATTTGTCCATATATATTAGGCCCATATTAAATTCAGAATAGTGGAAAAATACTACTTTGCAAGTAGCCTATAATGTGTTCCCAATCTAAATTAGCCAAGTTTTACCTTTCAACTTATTGGTGTAAGGGTTTTGCGAGCAATAATGCGGCGACACGAATGCTCAGACTATTAACACAGTCAATAGTATTTTTTTTTTTTTGGATTGTTACGAAAATGATCTCGATCGAGGAAGTCTTCTATATATAGTTTCTAGTAAGTTTCACTTAAATAGAAGTAGTTGCCAAGATCGGGAATTGTTGCAAGCTTCTTTGGATTCAATTATAATAAAAGATTTATATTATAAAGTAACAAAATATACTAGAATTCAAACAATCAGTTAAATATTATTCGTCTCGTTGTTTTAGAGGCAAAACATTATCAAATCTGAATAATTTAAATGTTTAATCAAAACTTTCTCTATTGATAACATAGTCAATCTATTCAATCTTTCTTGTGACATAGTTGATCGGAAATAAGTTTTGATCAATTTCAATTTGGAGAAACTCATTTCTGCTGATGCAACTGTAACGGGTATGGTTAACAAGATTTTATAAACATTTGGGAAATAAACATTCAATATTTTCAAATATTGTAGCACTTCAATTGCTCTCGTTGCTTCACTCGGTAAATAGCACCGCAAGACTTGTATCTTCGAAAATAAATCATCTCCACTAATATCCGAACGTCCATTATGTTCCAATTGTTTCTCAAGATTCATACAAGAGTTCATCAAACTTGAATGAGTTTCACCCTTTAACCTCTTCAAATTGAACAAAAATCCAAATGTGTCATCATATTATTTGAATTGTTCAAATCGAGTTCTCATAGAAGATAGAACTTGATCAATTATAAAAATAAAGTATTCAATTCTAAAGATTCTTCTTAAACTACGAAATTTACCATTTTTAATCAATAAAATGTAAAACCACGTGGAATCACACCATATTCACAACAATCAAATTCACAATTATTCACAACAATAAGATAAACAACATATGCAACAAATCCAATCAGATAAATAACATATGCAAGCTGCAGCCAATCCAATTAGATTAAGCAAATTGCAAAATGAGCAGGTCATTTTACAGGTGCAACCAATGACCAATCCAATTAGAATCTTACAATCACAAACTCACAAAAATGATACCAGGCTACCACTTATCAACAGACAATACGAGCAGCCACAGTAGACAAAACCAGCAGCCAGTAGTCAACCTCGACTCACGACTAATTCACTTGATGACCTTGAAAAAAATTGGGCCGAAAATTGACATGCTGAGTGATGACCTTCAAACCTTGAAGCGCGACACTGGAAACCGAAAATGAAGGAAGTGATTAGATTTAGGGAAAGCTGGAAATGAAGAAAGAGAAAGGAAAGGGAAGAATAGACACTGGAAGGCTGAAACTACCAGTGTCCGACGTCGGCGCGGCTGAAGAACGGTTGGGCACTGATCGACGGCACTGGAAGCCTGGAAGAAGAGGGAAATCGTCGTGATGCCGTTGAGTGTTGTGTTGTGTTTGTTGAATTGTGATTACGTTTAGGTTATTTAAAAAAAATATTTTGGCCCAAAAAAAAAAAAAAACTTGGGTCAAAAAAATAAAAAAAATTTACTTTTGGGCCTGAGTCACGGGCCTCACTTATCTCGACCCAAAACCGGCCCTATTATACTTAGTGTGGCATGTGCAGATTATTTTTCGTTGACCTTTATAGTAAAACATTCACGGGGCTTTATGTCTTGATAAATTTTCATCAAGGATGAATAGATATTTTTGGATATCAAATTTAACCGTCTAAACTTTTATAGAAAATGATTTGTCAGCAAGGTTTTGAAATCGAATATCATCCCTGGGACCCTGACTATCTTTCCTACCACATATGTTTTTGACTTCAGAAATAAAAATAAAAATTTAACTTCAAGGTGAACAATTAAAACACGTGTTAGGCTAAAATGACAAAAATAGGTGGACCAATCTCTTGGACTAAGCAGTTGGCCACTTGGCCTCAAGCTCATTTCAATTCGTGACCAATTTGTGTCGGAACATACATAGATTAGTACAAGACGCGCTTGTTTCTAAAAGATCTTGCTACATATAATCAGGAGTTTTATAATTTGTTACATAATGACACGTGATACTCTATCATTCGTCAGTTTAAAATACAGTTAACTTTTTTCGTTCAATATTTTTCCTTCATATCATATTATATAATATATTATGTACAATTTTGATGTACAAAAAAATGATATAGCTATTTTGTCAGAAGAATTTGACAAAAAAAACTTGACAGAGTTACAAGTAGAGGTAGATAATTGAATAGAAAAGCATAATGTGTTTTAAATAATTTAAAGATGGAATACTACGTGATATTAAGTTTGAGCACACGTAATCACGAATACCACATGTTATTACGTTTGAACACATGTAATCACATTGTAGACCCGTAAAATGCACTTGACCATACATGTATCGACATTTAGATCAATAATATGGTGAAATAGAATTAATCTATTAGTACAATTGAGATTGACAATGATGGATGACAATATTGATGTTGTTAAAATCTGGACAATTGATTTTTAAAAACAAGTTTTTAAAATAGATAAATGTGATGTTGCCAGTAAAATTGTACAAATAGCATGATTGGATAAAATAGCATGGTGATAACTCTCCAGGTACAGGTGAAGCTAGACACGAAAGTCGCATTGCAAGAGAATACAGGCGGATAGCAATAAAGGATGAGAAGCTCCAGCAGTTTTCTCGACTAATTTCTTTTCCCAATACATCTGCTGCTATTACTACACATTTATTGTGCTCATACTGAATTTAGATAACGTAATCATGGGTCTACATCGGAATTATTTGGTGTTTTCAAGGTCCAATTATTGATTATTTTCTTCACGTAATAAATGTTTAGACACCCGCGTTTGTTTGTTGCCCGAAATTTAATTGTTACATTTTGTCACATATACATATGTAACTCTTTCTTTTTTGTCAAATTCTTATCTTCTATATTTTATTAGTTAATATATTTTATACGGTTCTGCCTAAAACATACATTAAGAGGCACAAAAACTGATTTGCTCCTAATATTTTTTTAAAAAAAATTACAAATACAAAAACTCGACAAAATATTTATCCTTCATTTTAAAGTACATTAACGGAATATTTGGAGTCGATGATAACATATTCTAATTAATGAAAGACTAATAATAAAAATGTGATAAAATAAGTTGTAAAAATAAGTGCGAGAATAGATAAGGTAGGAGACGTTCAGCGCATAAAATATAATATAAAAAAATTGTGGTATCAATATAATTACCCTAAATGTTCCATATATTCTCTCCTAAACATGAATCAACAATAACAACAAATATTTAATCTTTCACAAGTGTCAAATTTGTTAAGTTTATTTTTGCTTTGTTTCTGAAATTTACGTAGTTCGATCATAACTATATCTAAAGATTGGTGAAATTGTATATTATGCGAAATTGAAATTATTAATTACTTAGCAATATGTCACCGATTAATTATCTCTAGATGATTAAGCATGCAAGTAGTTCAATATATCTTTAAATACCACAGTTAATATAATCAATAAAGAAAGCAGTAAAAACACACGGTATAATCACGGAGAAACCCAATTGAAAAAAACTTTGAGCACTTTGCCAGACAATCACTATAAATGATTCAGACACTTACAGTCTACAAGACTAGACGACGACACGTACTATCTGATCTCCAAACTGAAGTTCTTACAGCTCTCCTAGAAGCTGTCCTCCCCCGCACCAATCCTTATCTGCAATTTTCAAAGCTCTCATGGAATCTGCTACCATATAGCACTCCTAATCTTACGGAATCGTCTATCTCCTGTAGATCACGAAAAACACCCAGTTTTTCATCGACTGAAACTCCAGTCAACTTCTATCGATTTTCAGCAACTCTGACAGATGCGGAGGAAATAACGGTTTAGTATCTGGATTATGAAAGTGATGTTTTTCTCACAAAAACAATCTCACAGGACGAAGGTTGAAAGAAGGAATATGTAAGAATTATCTCTGATGTAGCTCTCTCAATGATCAACCTTCTCCCATCACGTTCAGATGTGTTTTGGTATTTATAGATAGGTTAGGAAAGTAATGGGCCGAGGAAAAAAGTCTTTAAATCGCAAAATAAAAAAATTTCGGACAACACTATCGCTCGAGTTAGGGCTCAGCGACAGTCGAGCGACGGAGGTTCTGTTTTTTACACTCGAGCCAATCCATGGCGACAATCTAGAGAAAATTCACACCGCATTTTCCTTCTTTTGCAATACTCGAACCCTAAACCTAAAAAACATATTTTCATATAATTGTACATTACTCCTTGACTTTTTATAATATTTACAATTAAGTTCCTTTTGTTTAGAATTGTCAATTACATAATTAAAAACCTAACAACTTCCCCTTTTGTATTCTGTGACAAAATTACTAATTAAAATCAAGGTAGTAATCAAATATAAATTACAGACTCAAAAACCTATGACACAACTAACTGACTTGAACGAATTCTGCATTTCAATCAGCACCNAGATTTGAGATGACAATCACATGTTAGTAAGGTGACTTTGAATATAAATTGACCATATGTATTAGACCTAAACTCATGGTTATTCCGGTATCAAAATGTAACACTTGCAAACAAAAGAAAGAGAAATAAAAAAAAAGGGAGTGTTTTATATCTTATATTCTTCTTCAAAGCCTATTTGACTCGAGTAATTAAGCCCGAGGGGTTTCTCATAAATTGGTGTCTATGGTCATCTAACTTGAGTTAACCGGTCTAAAACTCGTTATAAGGGTCAATTTAGTCGCTTAATGAAGGAGAGCCTGCACTTAAGATAGAAAATACTAATAAAGAACCTCGTTTATTGACTGATATGATATACATTATTTTGCTTAGGGGGAGAAACATTTTACCATTTCTAATGAGCTTTATGTTAAATGTCCTAATGTACTTTACATGGTTTGTCTTTCATAAGTAGGGGAATAAACGTATTGACTGTGATGTTTAGCGTGTCACTTCTCATAAATTTAAGGTCTGGAGTCCTGTTTTCAAGGATTAGTGACACTTTGCACATATGAGTCACTTATACAATTTACTCCATGGTAACTACTCCCCTTTTTTTTTTTTTCACAAAATGACAATGGCAGGTTAAAATTATATCACAAAAAATGCATTACCTTCCTTCGGAATTAGATGGTATTTTAACAACAATATAGGATAACTTGAACTACGTGTGTGGTAAGTCTTATTGTTAATTGATTATGCTTGTGCTTGCTATCGACATTCTTTTTTGAGTTATCCTATATTGTTGTTAAAATACCATCTAATTCCGAAGGAAGGTAATGCATTTTTTGTGATATAATTTTAACCTGCCATTGTCATTTTGTGAAAAAAAAAAAAAGGGGAGTAGTTACCATGGAGTAAATTGTATAAGTGACTCATATGTGCAAAGTGTCACTAATCCTTGAAAATAGGACTCCAGACCTTAAATTTATGAGAAGTGACACGCTAAACATCACAGTCAATACGTTTATTCCCCTACTTATGAAAGACAAACCATGTAAAGTACATTAGGACATTTAACATAAAGCTCATTAGAAATGGTAAAATGTTTCTCCCCCTAAGCAAAATAATGTATATCATATCAGTCAATAAACGAGGTTCTTTATTAGTATTTTCTATCTTAAGTGCAGGCTCTCCTTCATTAAGCGACTAAATTGACCCTTATAACGAGTTTTAGACCGGTTAACTCAAGTTAGATGACCATAGACACCAATTTATGAGAAACCCCTCGGGCTTAATTACTCGAGTCAAATAGGCTTTGAAGAAGAATATAAGATATAAAACACTCCCTTTTTTTTTATTTCTCTTTCTTTTGTTTGCAAGTGTTACATTTTGATACCGGAATAACCATGAGTTTAGGTCTAATACATATGGTCAATTTATATTCAAAGTCACCTTACTAACATGTGATTGTCATCTCAAATCTAACATACACGACAGAGTCCTACTAACAAGATCATAGTGCGTACAGTGCAGTAGTACATGAATACCCCTATACTAAGTACTCCATGAATAACCTAAGCCAGTAATGGACGATATGTTACAGCTAATTGATTTACTCCATGCTTGAGCACAACAAACCAATTCAAGTACATCATATGTTAAGTTGTAATAAAATAACATCTACAGTTGAAACTTGTAGTAAAGAGAAATTTTCCTTTTGAAAATAATATATAATTTTTTTGTTTGTTTTCTTTTGTTTTTGCAAAAATTAAAACCAAAACACACGAAAAGAAAAAAAAATGACAACGCATAACATAAAAGAATGAACCATGCATAGACTAATGACACACAATGCAATGAAAAAAAAAATAGCATGCAAAACAAATACCTAATTAATGAGGTACACAAACACCAATAGCCGTTCGAAGAAATTCAAAGCACAGACCATCCAATGGTTTGATAAATAAGTCAGCTAATTGATTCTCAGTAGAGATGTGCTAAAGGATTACAACACGAGTCTCTACAAGCTCTCGAATAAAATGATATCGTATATCAATATGTTTGATTCGAGAGTGTTGAACATGATTTTTGGAAATATTAATGGCACTAGTGTTATCACAAAACACAGTCATAGTACTATGTTCAATACTATAATCACTCAACATCCGCTTCATCCAAAGTAGTTGAGTGCAGCAACTTCCTGCTGCAATATATTCGGCATCTGCCATGGACAATGAGATAGAATTTTGTTTCTTACTCATCTAATCTACAAGATTAGCTCTAACATAAAAATAGCCTCCAGAAGTACTTTTTCTATTATTGGCATTTCCAGTCCAATCGGCATCGAAATAACCAACAAGATTAAGAGTAGAGTCCCGAGAGTACATAATCCCATAATTAATGGTACCGTTTACATATCTAATGATACGTCGTACGACACTCAGGTGGGAATCCTTGGGATCTGCCGAAAATATACACAAACCCCTACACTAAAGGTAATGTCAGGTCTACTAGCAGTGAGATAAAGTAAACTGCCTATCATACTTCTATCTAGTGTCTGATCAACACTCTTACCTATAGGATCATGACCTAACTTGACACTGGTACTCATTGGGGTTCTAGTGTGTTTTTTGCTGTCTAATCCAAAACGCTTGACAATATTTTTCGCATACTTCGATTGAGATATGAACAACTCATCATCAGTATGTTTGACCTGGAGCCCTAGAAAGTAATTTAATTCTCCAATCATATTCATATCAAATTCTTGCTTCATACATTCAGCGAAATCATGAGCAATAGAATCAATATGAGATCCAAAGATAATGTCATCGACATAGATCTGAGCTATCGTGATGGTTTCTTCAATATGTCTGATCAATAGGGTTCTATCAGCACCTCTTCTTGAAAAACTATGTTCCATGAGATAAACAGTAAGTCTATCATACCAAGATCTAGGCGCTTGTTAATGTGAAAATTTAGGATCAACAAAACTTTTTGGTTGTTCAACATAGGCTTCTTCTTGAAAAATTCCATTCAAGAATGAACTCTTGACATCTATTTGATATAATTTAAATCTTAAGGTGTAGGCAACAGCCAGAAGAATCCTAATGGATTCAAGTCTAGCAACTGGGGTAAATGTTTCATCAAAGTCAACTCCTTCAACCTCAGTATAGCCTTAGGCCACTAACCTAGCTTTATTTCTAGTTATGGTACCTTGATCATCGATTTTATTCTTAAATATCCACTTAACACCTATAACATTGCAATCATCAGGTCAAGGAACAAAATCCCACACGTTGTTCATACAAACTGATTCAGCTCTTCATGCATAGCGTTTTTCCAACATTCATCCCCAAGAGCATCTTCTACTTTCTTAGGCTCCATCTGAGACACATAGCTGGCATATGTCAGATTGTTCAAAACCCTCTTTCGAAGTCTCATCCCTTCATCCAAATCCCCTATAATATTCCCTTTAGGATGATTCGCCTTAACTCTGGACAAAGGTTCTTTAGAAATTTCAGTTTTATCATCAGGTGTAGACTCCTTAATTGAAGTATCCGAACCATTAGTAGTGTATGGAGGGTCACGAATAGACATTACTTTAGGTTCAGTCACCATGGCGGGTACAACACTCAAGTGCTCCAGCTCTACACAGTCTCCTTCAATCTCTCCCTCATTACAGGCATTATCCACCACTACATTGATGGATTCTATCACAAGCCGTGTACGAGAATTGTATACACGATAGGCTCGACTATTTCTAGAATATCATAGGAAAATTCCCTCATCACTTTTCAAATCAAACTTGCCTAAAGTTTCTCTATCTCTCAGAATATAGCACTTGCTGCCAAACACAAGAAAGTACTTAACAGTAGGCTTTTTACCTTTCTAGATCTCATATGGTGTCACATCAGTTTTAGGTATAAGATAAACTCTGTTAACAATGTGACACACAATGTTAATGACTTCCCCCCAGAAATGCATAGCTAGTTCCTTACCATGAAGCATAGTTCTAGCCATTTCTTGAAGCACGCGATTTTTCCTTTCAACAACCCCATTTTGTTATGGAGCGATCGACGAGGAGAACTTATGCTGGATTCCTTCTTCCAAGCAAAAGTTCTCAAGATTAGAGTTTTCAAACTCTTTTCTATTATCACTGAGAATTCGTGATATGGTAAAATCTTTCTCATTCCTAAGCCTCTTGCACAATGAGATGATAAGTCCGAACACCTCAGTTTTATCTCTCAACAACTCAATCCATGTATATTAAGAAAAATCGTCAACCACGACCAAGATATATGGTTTACCACCAAGACTTTCTGTCATATATGGTCCTATTAAGTCCATATGGAGTAATTTAAGTGGCTTGTTTGTCAAGATCTTAAAAGTTTGTTGTTTACCTTGTTCACATGGGCCACATACATTGGTATCAATATTTTCAAGTTTAGGTAACCCATTTACAAGTTTCTTTTTGGCGAGTTTAGACAAGCTTTTACGGTTCATATGACCAAGCCGTTGATGCCACAGTTCAGTGACGTTAATCTTGGCACTACTGCACACGTAGTGGAATTAGGAAGAACTCCATAACAATTATTTGAAGTTCTTACTCCTTTGAGGACAACGTTACCAGTAGAATCATACACGGTACACCTCTCCTGGACAAAACTAACTTTGAAATCAGCATCGCATATTTTGACTAATGCTTAACAAGTTAACTTTAACCTTTTCACTTATAGCACATCTAAGATAGCAGAAAATTCAGATATATGAACGACACATTTTCCTAGAATAAGTGCAGTAGCCCCGTCCCCAAAGGTAACCACACCGCTATTCCAATCATCGAGAGACGAGAACAAGATTTTGTCACCACACATATGTCTTGAACACGCACTATCAAGATACCACATAGAAATATTTTGAGCTTTAAGTGTAACATAAGCAACATAGCAATTCAGTTGGTCTTCAGACCTAGAGAAGTCTCTCTTCTTTACCCAAACCTTCTTGGAAGTAGAAGTTATTTTAGTTAACCGAGACATCATCTCAGTTAAGTGGCTAACGTGATTGGCAAGAAAGTTAACCGTGCTTGACATCTTGATTTTTACTTCTAGCCGCGAGTTTATGACACCTAAGTCTTGTGTGTTCCAGTGCGCCACAGTGGTGGCAAGTGGGAATGAACCTGGGTTCAAACCTGATCTGTGGTCGTTGTCGATATGTAGGACGATTGACCATATGCTGTCTAGGAGGCCTCGATCCTATGGCATGCGTAGGATAAGCAATCTCCTAAACTTTATTAGTGGTCGGGATGAACGTGGTCCTGGATGTACTACTAGTAGCATCACCGTTATGAACGTAACCCAGACCATGCCTATTACTCCCAGGCTGGTTCATCCCTAGCAGATTATCCAGCTTCTGCGAGTCACTCATAAAGGATTGGAGTTTTGCGTAAGATTTATCAAGATCACTCGTTAATGATATAACTTTAGATTCTAAGTTTTCATTAACTAGCTTTAACTCACTTAAATTTTTGTTCGAGTTCTGAAGGTCACCTAAGAGTTTTTTTTCTCTTTCCAGATCATTAACCTTTTTTAGAACATCTTTATTGACCTTTTTTCATCTTTAGACTCTCCTCAAACAGTTCATGATAAGATTCGTGAATATCAGGTTCATCCTCAGATTCTTCCTCGAATATTTCATCATGTTCATCAGTTTCAATCTTCTCAATTTCATTATTGGATTCTATAGTTGCTATTGATGTGAAGGCCATGAAATTTTGTTCATCTTCACCACCAGAAATATCAATTTGAGCACTAGAATATGATTCATCATCACTCAAGGTCACTGTTAATGCCTTAAGCCTTCCTTTATTTAAGTTATTTTTCAAGTTAGGACATTCATTCCTATAGTAACCAAAACCCTGACATTCATGGCATCTAACAGACTGAGTTTTCTTATTAACAATCCTAAGGGTATTCTTCTCTTGCTTATCGTTCGAGAATTTACTAGGGACATAATTTTTCCGTTCTTGAGGTTTTCTCCTATTCTTCATCAGCTTCTGAAATTTTTTAATGAAATACGCTATTTCGTCGTCCCTAAGAGTTTCAGCATAAGTTGACTCAATCTCTTCTTCCCTAATAGTGTTCATGGCTATGGGTTTAGCCTTTTCGGTTGAGATATGGTGATTTCATAGGTTTGTAGGGATCCTACGACTTCTTGTATCTTAACTGCATCTAAGTCCTTACTTTCTTCAATCGCGATGACTTTAGGTCTAAACCTTTTAGGTAGGGATCTAAGGACTTTTCTAACA
>CAIGRB010171029.1:0-14608 GCA_903798255.1 Fraxinus quadrangulata | reverse complement strand
TTATCTAAGTTTGGTCTTTAAATTGTTGTCAATTTGATAGATTGAAGTTGGTAGGATGTTGTTAAAATTCATGTATTTTGTAATGTTATATATTCAGCAAGTAATGAAACGAAAATGGCTTCTTCCTTCTTCATTTTTCATTATTTAAAATAGAGTATTTCTCTTCCTCTAGCAAAATCGGTGAGCGATTAGTAAATACGGTAAGCGCATTGCAAATAGGGTAAGCTAAGTGTAAATCCGGTAACTTCAGTGTTCACTGTCAAAACCGGTAGGATATATCAAATAAGGTGAGCCTTAAGTAAATACGGTAAGATTTATGCAGATCCGGTAAGATTGTATAAAACCTGTAAGTTTATACAAATCCGATAAGTTGCTTAAAAGTCGGTAAGCTTTCTGTAAAATCGGTAAGTCCATCTCTTTGAAACAATAATCTTTCATGGTATTAAAGCTCCTTTGATCTTAGAAAAGGGATTGAAAAAAGAGAAGAAGAAGAAGAAGAGCAGGAGCAACAGAGAAAAGAAACCAGCAGCAAAGGTGTATTCAGTTGACAGAAAAACAAATGGCATCAACCGATTTCTCAGCACCACTACCCTCCGCCTTCAATGGATAAAATTACAACATCTGGTCTGCAAAGATGAAAGCCTATCTCAAGCTTATGACCTTTGGGAGATAACTGAGATATACATTGAACCTCCACCATTGAGAGCTAACCCAACGGTAGCTCAAATCAAACAACATAGAGAAGATGTTGCCAAGAAATTCAAGGCTCTCTCCTGCATTCAGTCTGCTGTTACATATTCTATTTTCACAAGGATGATGATTTGTGAAATGGTAAAGGAAGCCTAGGAGACTCAAGGAGGAATTCCAAGGAAATGAAAGAACTAGAAAAATGTAGGTACTCAATCTAAAAAGGGAGTTTGAGACCTTGAAAATGAAGGAAAGTGAGTTAGTTAAAGACTTTGCAGACATGTTAATAAAGGTTGTAAATCAGATTAGGCTGTTGGGAGACGATTTGCTAAACAAAAGAGTGGTGAAAAAGGTTCTGATCAGCTTACCTGAGAAGTTTGAAGCCTAGATATCATCACTTGAGAATTCAAGAGATCTGTCATCGATTACTTTGGCTGAACTGGTTAATGCTCTTCAAACAACGGAGCAAAGAAGGTTAATGAGGCAAGAAGAATAAACAGAAGGAGCTTTATTTGCTAAAGGCAAATACAAAACTCAAACAAGATTTGGTGTGAAGAAACCTCAGGGAAAATAAAGAACCTAAAGGTAGCAAAGTTGGAAACAAAGAAGATAAATTTACACCTTGTCCTCATCGTAAAAGAAAGGGCCATTATCCAAAATGGTATTGGTATAAGCTTGGAGTTCAGTGTAGAGGCTGCAAAAAAATTGATCATGTTGAAAAGGTGTGCAAAAACAGAAAGGGGAGGCAACCTCAACAGCAAGCAAAAATGGCAGAAAATCAGGATGAAATGCCTAGGTCTGTTCTTTGCTATCAAGGCTTGCAGCAAAGTTGAAACTTGGCTATTGGATAGTAGCTGCACTCATCATATGACTACAGACTCTAGCATTTTCGTGGAATTGAACTAAGCCTACAAATCCAGAGTTAAAGTGGGAAATGGTGACTATGTAGAAGTGAAAGGCATTGGAGTGATTGTTGTTTAGACTTCAACAGGTATTAAACATATTCCTGATGTTTTATATGTGCCTGAGATAGATTAAAATCTAATAAGTGTAGGGCAACTGTTAGAGAAAAATCATTATTTGATATTTAAAGAAAAGGCCTGCACTATATTAGATGAAAATGGAAAGGAGTTAATGCCAGTTCAAATGAGAAATAGATGTTTTTTTATAGGCTGAAAAAATGTCACTACACATGCATGTTTAGCTGAAGAAAGTGAGACTTCTTTATGGCATAGATGGTTTGGTCATGCTAGCCATACTTCACTTAGGCAAATGTATAACTTTGATCTTGTTGAAAGTATGCCTAAAGTCACTGATGATGCCTGTGTCTGTGATGTCTGTCAACTTGGAAAGAAAACGAGATTTTCTTTCCCTAAGAATCAGTCAAGAAGGGCTGTCAATAAGCTGGAATTAGTGCATTCAGATTCTGTGGACTAATGAGGATCACTACATTGAATGGCAGCAGGTACTTCATCATTTTTATTGATGATTTCTCTAGAATGTGTTGGTTTATTTTTTAAAGGCTAAGTCTGAGGCTGAAGCTATATTCCAAGCATTCAAAAACATGGTAGAGAATGAAAGTGGATGCAATATAAAGGCCATAAGAACTGATAATGGTTCAGAGTACAGCTGCAGGCAGTTTGATGATTTCTGTAGGGCTGAAGGAGTTAAGCATCAATTAACCATTCCTTATTCCCCTCAACATAATGGTGTGAGTGAAAGGAAAAATAGGACGGTAATGGAGATGGCCAGGTGTTTATTGATTGAGAAGAAAGTTCCCAAAGAATTTTGGGCAGAGGCAGTTAATACAGCAGTCTATCTTCTCAACCGTTTACCAACAAAATCCTTGGAGAAAAAAGACACCATATGAGGCTTGGTATGAAGCTAAACCTAAAGTCTTACACTTAAAAGGTGTTTGGGAATGCGTGTTATACTCATGTTCCTGATGCTAAGAGGGACAAACTCGGTGATAAAGCTGAAGTTGGAATACTTGTTGGCTATTGCAACAATGCCAAAGGTTATAGGATATTCAATCCTCAGTCAAGAAAGGTAATCTCTAGCAGAGATATCAAGGTGGATGAGAATGCTACTTGGAACTGGGATGCTAACTCTGTAGTTAAAGAGAAAACCAGTAATGTGATTCCTCATAATAGAGATGAGGAAAGTAATGATGATGAATTGGAACTTGGTGACAATAATGATGATTCTGAATTAGATGAAGGCATGGTGAAAATGAGACCTCTAGCAGATGTCTATGCTTATGTAATACTGCAATTGTAGAACCAGTAAGTTTTATTGAAGATTCTAAGTCATCTAAGTGGATGGCTGCAATGGATGAGGAAATCAGGATGATAGAGAAGAATGACACCTGAGAATTGACAGAAAGACCTCAGAATAAGCAAGTGATTGGAGGTAAATGGGTGTACAAAACAAAATTGAACCCTGATGGATCAGTTAACAAATTGAAAGTAAAGCTGGTTGTCAAGGGGTATGCACAACAGTTTGGAGTAGATTTCATAGATACCTTTGCTCCAATTGCAAGGTATGAAACAATCAGGTTGCTAATGGCAATGGCAGCTCAAAAAGGGTGGAAAATCTATTAGTTAGATGTGAAATCAGCATTCCTAAATGGCTATTTAAATGAAGAAATCTTCATTGAACAGCCTGAAGGATTTGTGACTGATGGAATGGAAGATTAAGTTTATCTTCTAAAGAATGCTTTATATGGATTAAGACAAGCTCCAAGAGTTTGGTACAGCAGGATTGATGAGTATTTAACATGTCTTGATTTGCTGATTACATGAAGCAACTTTGCATTGATTGGAGGAGTGATGACTGATTTAAAGAAAGCATTTGAGATGACAGACTTGGGAAAGATGCAGTATTTTCTAGGTATGGAGATCATCCAATCTGATGAAGGGATCTTCATATACCAGAAGAAGTATGCTAAGGAAATTTTGAAGAAATTTAGCATGGAGAATTGTAAACTAGTAGCAACTCCCTTGGTTCATAATCCAAATCTGATAAAGACTGATGATGCTAAGAAAATCAATGCAAAGGTTTATAGGAGTATTTTTGGCAGCCTGCTCTACCTCACATCAACTAGACCTGATTTGACATATGCTACAAATATCTTTTCCAGATTCAGTGAAGAGCCTAGTGAATTGCACTTTCAAGCAGCTAAAAGAGTCCTAAGTTATGTTAAAGGAACAGAGGATTTAAAAATCTGGTTTAGGAGGTCAGAAAATTGGAAGTTAACTGGCTATACTTATAGTGATTGGGCTGAGAGTCCAGAGGATATGAAGAGCACATCAGGATATATATTCTATGTTGGATCAAGCATCAATTGCTAGAATTCATAGAAGCAAAAAATTGTGGCTCAGCCAATTGCAGAGGCTGAATATATTGCTGTATCAGAAGCTACAAATCAAGTTGTTTGGTTAAGGAAAGTGTTGGAAGATTTAAGGCAAAAACCAGATGAAGCAACCATCATATTTTGTGACAATCAGAGTACAGCAGCAATGGTTAAGAACCCTGTGTTTCATGGTAGGACCAAGCACATCAAGATTAAATACCATTTAATCAGGGAGGCACAAAAAAGGAAGGAAATTGAATTGGTACATTGCAGGTCTGATGAACAACATGCTGATATCTTAACCAAGTAATTGGGGAAAGGAAAGTTTGAAACACTAAGAGATCTTCTTGGTGTTTCCAGCAAAAAATTCAAGGAGCAATGTTGAGTGTAGCATGATATTTTGGCTGTCACATTCCTTGTCAAGTGATTTAAGTACAATAGTTGGTAGTTTGAAACTTTTGTAAAATTGTCTAAGTATGGTTTTTTTGTATGGATGTCAACTTTGATAGATGGAAGTAGGTAGGATGTTGTTGAAAATTATGTATTTTGTAATGTTATATATTCAGCAAGTAATGAAACGAAAATGGCTTCTTCCTTCTTCATTTTTCATTATTTAAAATAGAGTATTTCTCTTCCTCTAGCAAAATCGGTGAGCACTTAGTAAATACAGTAAGCGCATTGCAAATAGGGTAAGCTAAGTGTAAATTCGGTAACTTCAGTGTTCAATGTCAAAATCGGTAGGATATATCAAATACGGTGAGCCTTAAGTAAATACGGTGAGAGTTATGCAAATCCGATAAGATTGTATAAAACCTGTAAGTTTATACAAATCCGGTAAGCTTTGTGTAAAATCGGTAAGTCCATCTCTTTGAAACAATAATCTTTCAGAAAGCTTAGCTTAAGGTCTACTTGTTAGTAGATCTCATCCTTTAGAATTCATTTTTTGAATTTTTTCCTAAGCGGCCTATTTGACCCTCATTTTCTAAAATTCATTTTTCCTAAACTTATTTTCAACCATACATTCTCTTACTAAAATAATTTTTCACTTAGACAAATAGCTTTTCCCTACTTTTAAGAATACATTTTCCAAAAGTATCATCTTTTTTATAATATATATTCCAAAAAATCTCTACCAAACAAGAGTTAAGTATTGCAGAGCTTGAGGCTGCTTGCTAGTAGACCTTTTTCTTTGGAATCCCATCTTGAAATTTTTGTTAAGTGTTGAAGCACACGCAACATTGGCTTAGGTATATTTGTGAGCCAATCTTCATTCTTTGAAATCTTTCTTGGATTTTTTACTAAGGCCGGGTCTACTTGTTAGCAAATCTTCTCCTTTAATAGGTCTTCTCATTTGGAATTCTTTTTTGGAAATTTGCTTAATGTTACAGTACATAAAAGCTTAGCTCGAGTTTACTTGTTAGCAATCTTTTCTTTTGAAATTCTCTTTTAGGATTTTTTTTGTGTCTTGCAACACATCATGCTTAGCTCAACTTTGCTTACTAGCGTAT
Source organism: Fraxinus quadrangulata (assembly GCA_903798255.1). Taxonomy (NCBI): domain Eukaryota; kingdom Viridiplantae; phylum Streptophyta; class Magnoliopsida; order Lamiales; family Oleaceae; genus Fraxinus; species Fraxinus quadrangulata. The sequence goes on along the minus strand of CAIGRB010171029.1, from coordinate 9,058 downwards.
GAAGTTCTTTGGAATTCCTATTTAAATTTTTGATAAGCGTTCCAACACATACAAACTTAGCTCAGGTCTATTTGTTAGGAGATTTTTTTTTTAGAATTCCTATTGCAACATCTAGTTTTGCAAAGAATTCAAGTATCTGTCACTGCCTGATTAATGCTTCAACCTCTTCTTTTATAGGTGCCGACACTCGTTCGTGTCATGGTGTCAACGTATGGTATTGGCATTACTTTCTTTAATTGTGGTATATGGTATTCTTCATTAGTGGTGGAGGCATGACGATTTTTTTATCCCTTACTTACATAATGACCCCTTCTAAAGAAGTGTTAAAATGATGATATTCCTCAAATCATTTTAGGAATGGACATATCTCGAAGCCCTCTTCTCCTTTCTAGCATGGGTCTTTTTTATTTTTTCTCTTTAGGTCGACATATATCTCTAATCTCAGTCTTTTTTTCCTCCTGGACCAACCTTTTATGCTTTTATGTGTTTTTGCCTTCTTAAGAATTCATGGTAGGATTTTGGTCATTCCTCATAGATTGACCATTAGAACTTCGTCCCAATTCTTACTTAGATACAACAACAATCGGACTTGCATCACTGACCTCCATAATCTGATTATTGAACCTACCGAGGTAATTTTTCAAGGAATCACTTCTTCCTTACTTGATACTCACCATTCTTTCGAAGTGATCCAAGCCCTTCACCCCATGAATTAGGCTAGGAAGATGGTAGCAATGTCGTTCTAGCTTCTTATCAACCTTTGGGACAACTTCTTAAAGTGGTCCGACGTAGTATTACGCAACATCATTCGTTTGAAGGAATCTAATTGGTCGGTGAGTGTTGCATTTTTTTTATATCACACGTGTACGTTATCATAATTAGTAATATAATGGACATTTGAGTTCGGATGATATTTCTCATGAAAACAATACTTTACTACTTAACATAATTATCTCTACGTTTTATACAGAATGGATATTAGGACTTATAAATTCATCTATTGATTACTTTTAATTCTTAAATCAAGATTCATAACTTAATATAGTGTTCGATCGAATTCTTTTAATGTATTTAATTTACCCCTCTCGGGTTCTTATTGAGCAAATTTGCCTAATTCAATTACATATTTTTATGTAAATCAATCTTCGCTAAACGCAATTATTGTCTAAGAATTCATGTAACGTCCGCAATACTTAGTATAAGTATCTCTACGTTTTATACTTAATTATTGGATTTTAATATGTGGTCTAAATCTAAAATTCACCTCTCGATTCGTAAAAAATTCACAAAATCATTGAATTATTGATCAAATAATTCAAAACATTAAATACATGACTAAAATCAACACATATATGATGAAAGAACTAGAATCTTAAATAAAAAAATATATAAATGGTCTCAAATAAATTACATCGTTCACCCTAATGTATGATTTAGCTACTCATGATTGATGACAAAAAAGAGATGATAACAAAGTACATCATCGAATTTTGAATAAAGATGTAGAAAAAATGATGAATCTTGCACCAAAATCTTCTTGTTCTTCCAATCAATTATTCAAGTTCATGATTTCTTGATTTTTTTCTCCTTCAATTTGTTCTCTGATTTGAATGTAAAATACTATATTTTTCACCCATTTATCTTATACTTTTGTGATTAATTGATGTTTAAATGTACTCATTAATCTTATATTTTGATTTAAGTTGCAATTGGATAAATATGGTGAAATTTAGAAGAAACAAGCGAAAAAGAACTTAAGTAAAAAAAAAAGTTCAGGGACCAAAATGCAAATATCCAAAAGATAACTTGGAAAGCAAAACGAAGTTGTTAAAGATTTGAATACCAATTGATAGAAGACATGAAGCATTGGAAGAAGAAAAATGAGAAAAGAAACAAAGAATCGAGAAAACAAATTTCAAAATGCTTTTTAAACCCTAAAACTGTCCAGAAAACATACACACGCCCCCATCCCCTTTTTCCTCTTTTTGCTCTTAGAATTTTCATGAGTAGCTAAATCTTTGCACTTGGTTGAAGGAAACTGAAGTTTCAGAACCAATCCAACTGTGAGATCTAATTTATTTTCATTGTTTAATTCATATTTTGAGTATTGAATGTTGTTCTGCAATTATTTTCATTATTATTGCGTTTAATTGCTAGGAGGCCTACTAGTTTATTATTTGTTGCAATCTATAGCTAAGTTAAATATCAAATCCATAATTTTTTGATCCCTTTAATTTATGAAGTAACTAGGATTTAATGATTTATCGCGTAAAAAATTATTAAATCTTCGGAAGAATGTTTGACTAGATTAAATACAACCGTTTGTGCTGGTATTATTTAGTTTCATCGATCTCTCTAATTATTAAGGCTATTACTAAATTAAATCTATAGCGCTTGTCTTGGGTTGTTTAGTAATTAGAGTTAATTGGATCGTTTGTTTTCTAATTCTAATGGTGAATATTCAAAGTGTGAATTGATATATATATATATATATATATATTTGCATCTATGATTAGTTGTAAAATTTCGATGGTGGATGTGGATTTAGACCAAGGATTGTTCTTTTGATTGCTTTCGATGTTTTAATTTGAGTTGTTCATTAGTTAATTTCTTTAAAATAGTTTGCGTATAATCATAATCCCCCAATCCTTGTTTACATAACATAAAATTAGAGTATCACTCTTCGTGGGATAGATATTTACTTTCGCTACTACATTTGTTTTTTTGAGGTAAATGTTTTATTTTTGGGTGCTTGCGACCGTACACCAAATTTTGGCGCCGTTGTCGGTGAGTGATTTAGTTTATTTTTATGCTTCTTATTTGTTTATTTCATTTAAAAAAATCGTTAATTTTCGATATTTGCGGTTTCGGCAGAAATTTTCTTATTTGTTTTTCATGATTTTTTTAGAGTTTCTTTGATTGTTTATGACTGTAACTTGATCTTCAAATCAAGGTGATTTGCAATACGATCAAGAAATAGAGAGAACTTTATGCAGGTTAAGGATTGGCACTCGATGGAATTTTGCAGAGAACGATATCGATCCTGATCTCCTGTTTTGGAGGATAACGAAGTTATGGCTAGAAATCGAACTTTGAAAAAGCTTGCAGTCCCTAATTTGAATCAACAACTATTATGCATAACGTTTTCTACTTTAGATGATACTACTACCTTTGAACTAAAATCTGAACTAATACTCTTACCCAATTTTTATGGTCTTGCAGATGTATCTTCATTCCTAATTGGAATTTGGCTTTTGGTACGTAGTTTTGGAAGGGTTGTTGTGATCTCTCCACATGGTTCACTTCTTTGATTCGTGGATTCGTTCCTCCCCTGGGGAAAAACAAACTGAAGTTCCTTATAAGCATCTAAAGGAGTTTCGTATGATTTGCACGAGCGTGAAAGCCACGCGAATGACTGAAGAGCAAATTAAATTAAGATCCTTTTCTTTTCCTTTGAAGGATTCGGCTAAGGATTGACTTTATTATCTATCATCCAAAAGAATTACTACATGGACGAGATGAAGATGTTGCTTTTTGAGAAATATTTTCCAACTTCAAGGACAGCCAACATTCAAAAAGAAATTTTTGGTGTAAGACAGGACAACAGAGAATCCCTACATGCATATTGGGAGCATTTCAAGAAGTTACGAGCAAGTTTCCCCCATCATCAAATTTGTGAGCAACTTCTCATCCAATATTTATATGATGGCCTTCTACCCACTAATAGGAGTATGATTGATGCTGTTAGTAGATGAGCTTTGGTAGATAAAACCCCCGAGGGTGCAAGGAGCTTAACTGCAAACATGGCATCCAACTCTCAACAATTTAGCACTAGACTTGACCTTCCTTCTAAACATACTAATGAGGTAAGTATCTCATCCATTGAACAACAAATTGCAAGTCTAACTTTTTTTGTTCGTCAAATGGCTGTAAATAATATGCGACAACAAAGGCTTGTGGGATTTGTTCAGTAGTGCAACATCCAACCGACATGTGTCCAACCCTTCAAAAGGAATCCATTGAACAACTTAATGTAACAGGTGTCTTTCCTGGACAACTGCAAAGGAACTATGATCCATATTTGAACACGTATAACCAAGGTAGAGGGATCATCATAATCTTAGCTATAGGAATCCACAAATAAATCAGCCCGCAACTCAAAATCGTCCAAGTTTCCAACGATATAAGCATCCATATCCTCCTAGACAACAACCGAGCCAGACTTCCAATGCAGGTATGTTATTAGAAGATATTGTTAAGTCTCTTGTCACTAAAACTTTGAAATTTCAACAGGAGACAAAACAATTTTAACAAGAGGCCAAAGCCAGTATTCAAAGTTTGGACAATCAGATAGGTATGATGACAACTACAATTAGTCAGGTAGAGGCGCAAAGTTGGGGGAAATTACCCTCTCAAACAATAGTGAAGCCAAGAGAAAATGCCAGCGTAATCATCTTGAGAATTGGCAAAGAGGTTGAGATTCCGGTAAAGGTATCCCCTACATCATTGGAGTAAGAAAAAGGAAAAAAATTCGTTGCAGGCACGAATGTTCCAAATGACAATGACGTATCAAAGCATAACTTTCCACATCTTTCTGATTATAAACCAGTACCCCATTTTTCTCAAACTTTAGCAGAATCTAGAAAATACGAACAAAATCAAGATCTATATGAAAGAATTGTGCACAATAAAGAGGAAATAGAAACTTAAAGGATGTGAGAAGGTAAGAGTTGGGGAGAATGTCTATGTAGTTATATAAAGAAAACTCTCTGGGAAGTGCAAAGATCCAGGTATGTTTACTATCCCTTGTACAATAGGTGACAGTAGATTCGAGAATTCCATGTTAGATTTAGGAGCTTTTATTAATGTCATGCCATATTCTATATATGTTTCGTTGAAACTTGGACCTTTAAATAACACTAGTGCTGTGATTCAATTGACCGATAGATCTAATACCTAAACGTGTAGTTGAGGATGTCCTTGTGCAAGTTAATGATTTGGTTTTCCTCGCTGATTTCTATGTGCTTGATATGGAAAATAGTGATCATACTACCTCTATTTTGTTAGGAAGATCATTCTTAAAGACACTAAAAAACACGATAGATGTTCATAGTGGTACATTTACTATGGAAGTTGATGGTGAAACTATTAAATTAATATTTATGATGCCATGAAAATCGTGAAAATAATAATCATGTTTATTCTATTTATATGGTTGATTATTGAGCACATGCAGTTTTTGAACTTGATGGAAAAGATGGATTAGAAGTTGTCATTAGTAAGTATCTTGAGAAAGAGAATGAGGATTTTACCTTAAGCATTGATTTGCGAGAAACGGTTGCAATGTTGAATGATTTTCCCTGATTACAGCAGTTAGGTAATGTTCTTTATATAGTGTTACCAGTTTCTAAAGAGAGACATGTACCCTTTGTTTTGCAGGATCCCACTATAGATTTGAAGTCTTTCCCTAACCACCTCAAGTGCGTGTTCCTTGGAGACGAAGGAAGGTTAACAATGATCATCTCCAATAAACTTAGTGCACCGCAAGAAGAAAAGCTTATGCAAGTCCTTAAGGAGCATAAGATGGCTATTGGTTGGACATCTGCGAATATTAAAGAAATTAGCCCATTTACATGCATACATTGTATCTTAGTTGAAGAGGGAGCAAAACCTTCCCGTCAACCGCAAAGAAGATTGAACCTGCCCATGATGGATGTAGTGAAGAAGGAGATCCTCAAACTTCTTGAAGTTGGAGTGATTTACCCTATTTTGGATAGCACTTGGGTTAGCCCATTCCTAAAAAGACTGGTAACTATTGTGAAAAATCAGAATGATAAGTTAGTTCTTACCCGTGTTCAGAATGAGTGGCAAGTTTGTATAGATTATAGAAAATTAAATGTTGTAACCCACAAGAACCACTTCCCTTTATCTTTTATCGATCAAATGCTTGAAAGGTTAGCTAGTCATTCTTACTATTGTTTTCGTGATGGTTATTCAGGTTATTTTCAAATTGCAATAGCTCCGGAGGATCAAGAAAAGTCAAATTTTACATGCCCATTTGGGACTTTTGCATATCGTCGCATGCCCTTTGGACTTTGCAACGCTCCAACCACTTTCCAAAGGTGTATGGTTAGTATATTTTCAGATTATATTGAGCATATCATAGAAGTTTTCATGGATGATTTCATAGTTTATGGAGACTCATTTGATAATTGTTTGCATAACCTTATGCTTGTTCTTCAGAGATGTATAGAAACTAATCTTGTGTTAAATTCTTAAAAATGTCACTTTATGGTTGAACAAGGTATAGTTTTAGGTCATGTTATTTCATCTAGGGGAATTAAGGTAGATAAAGCTAAATTTGATATTATTCAATCTTTACCTTATCCTACTAGTGTGCGGAAAGTTCATTCTTTTCTTGGACATGCAGGTTTCTACCGTAGATTAATCAAAGACTTTTCCGAAATAGCACTATCCCTATGCAAGTTGCTACAAAAACATATGGCTTTTGAGTTTGATGAGGCATGTAAAAAAGCATTTGATAAGCTGATAGAACTGTTGACATCTACCCCAGTTATCTAACCCCCTGACTGGAACACATTATTTTAAGATAGTGTACGACACAAGTGATTATGTAGTGGGTGTGATTTTGGGTCAAAGGATTGGAAAAGCGTCCCATGCCATTTATTATGCTTATAGAATTTTGAATGATGCCCAGAGAAATTATTCTACAACTGAAAAAGAACTTTTAGCTGCTGTTTTTGCTTTAGAGAAATTTTGATCTTATTTGCTTGGTATTAAGATCATTGTTTACTCTGATCGTACAACTCTTCGTTATTTAATGACAAAGAAAGAGGCAAAACCAAGATTAATAAGATGGGTGGAGGCTCTTAGTTTTGTCTTATTAATCTCTGATCATACGGCTCTTAGTTTATTTTTACATGTTGCTTGTTATTGATTTTGTTTCAAAATGGGTGGAGGCTAAGGCCACTAAGACCGATGATTCTAAAGGTGTTGCAGATTTTATCAAGCCTAACTTAATTCTTTAGGTTTGGAATCCCAAGAGCTCTAATAAGTGATCGAGGAACTCATTTTTGCAATCGAACTATGGAGACTTTGCTGAGAAAGTACCATGTGACCCACAAGGTGTTGACTGCCTATCATCCGCAAACTAGTGGGCAAACGAAAGTGTCAAACTTAGAGATCAAGTCCATCTTTGAAAAGACGATCAATCCAATCAGAAAAGATTGGAGTTTCTCTTAGATGATGCCTTGTGGGCTTATATGACCACATACACGCCCATTGGCATGCCACCTTATCGGTTGGTGTTTGGGAGACTATCAAGAATTTCAACATGAAGATGAATGAAAGTGGAGAACATAGGAAGTTGCAACTACAAGAATTAGAAGAAATTTGCAATGATGCCTATGAGAATGCAATGATTTACAAGGAAAAAACGAAGACTTTTCATGACAAGATGATCTCTAGGAAGGAGTTTATCTTTTTATCTTTGTATTCATATTGTGGTTATTTTTGTCATTTTCTTTTTTATTTCACCTTACAATAAGGACAATGTAAGCTTTAAGTGTGGGGGATGGGATTTAAGTTGTGTTTGAGTTGTTTTGATATTAATGTGAGTTTAAATTATGAAAAAAAAAATTCGGAAAAATGTGGTAGTTTTCAACGATTTTAGGTTGTATTTGCTATTTGCTAGATTCAATTAAGCTTTTGAAGAAATTATAACATGATTGAATAAGTAATCTTCCAACTTAGAGTTAATTAGTCTAGTTATTTTCTTTGAGGGTGGTAGTAACTGAATTTTGTAGACAAAAGTCGGTGAGATTTTGAGCTTTTAGACTGAAACGTCCATATCAGTCTCACTATTTCTTTCATGAGTGATATTTTTTCATGAATTTGTTTCTCTAGAACTTACCTTGATTCTCTTCAAGGCCATATTGATACATGCATGCATGAACATGATTAAGACCATTTTTGTTATATAAGTTAGCTAGCTAAGCCAAATAGTCTACCTTTTAATTATTTTTTCCTTTTGTTGAACGTATTTGATCTTGATTGCCTTTTTTTTTTTGTAAACCCACGTTACAAGTTTTAACCTGGAAAAATAATGTCTTTACCCAAGTCATAGAGTTAGTGGAGTATTGTTCATCATTATGATATATATGGTGTGCAAGAAACAAGTGTGGGGGGTGTCTGAATTTACGGTAGGGCTATGACTAGTGAAATGGAACATGTTTTCAGTCTCCATTCACAAGTTCCATTGTTGGAGTAATGTTTTGAAAAAAAAAATAGAAGGAAAAAAAAAAAGATGAGAGAAGAAAAGAAAAGAAGTGATAGAGGAAATGACTTTTAATGTTGCAAACTATCCACGTTCACAATTCCTCCTGAAATCTCAAGAAACAGATTTATTTATGCGGGTAGATGCAAATTGAAGGAACTGTTGAGTGGAGTGATGGGCTTTATATGTCTTATATATTTGAGCTTGAGTTGATTCATTTTTGTTCTACTAGTTTCGATGGCTTTTGAGCTACATTTCCAAATATTTCTCACCTTAACCCTAAGCCCCGTTATAACCTTCGAAAAGCCGTTATGATTTGTGTTATTCATGTGGTCTAATTGGTGGAGAATGAGAAGATATGCACGTATATGGTAGATCATCTCCATTGGAATGAATTTGAGTGAAACACATACCCTTCAAACACATGAGAGACAAGTGCTTATATCCGTGAGGGTCTACTTATTTGGTTTACTCCATCTTCATATGAAAAAATCTTGTTAATTGATTATAAGTTGTGTAAGAATGTTTGTTCATGATGAGTTAGGTGTTTTAAAGAGTTTGGTTGTTCTATTTTATGGCGTTACAACCTTGATAATTTTTGAGAAAGTAAAAATTAAGTTTTGCCCGAGGACGAGCAAAAACTAAGTGTAGGGGAATTTGATGAGAATGTAAAATTCTATATGTTCACCCCCTTTATCTTAAACTTTTGTGATTAATTGATACCTAAATGTACTAATTATTTTTATATTTTGATTTAGGTTG
>CAIGRB010171024.1:0-11281 GCA_903798255.1 Fraxinus quadrangulata | reverse complement strand
ATTTCTTTGGCATTGTAAATTCTTGTATACATTGTTGCTGGAGATTGATTGATGGAAGGTCGCCGATGAAAGGATGTAATGATTGGAGATGAATTCTTAATAAATATGAGAGTTCATCTTCTTTACCAAAGCCTCAATTGGCCCTGACATTATCAAAGTCTGCGACCCTAATAAAGAAGATCAACTCTCATTTTTATTAAAACTTTTAACTCCAATCCCCTGGCGTTACCAGGGCCTATTTAGCAAGGCTCTAAATATGACTCGACATTGATTTTTGTCAAAATCACTTTTCTCGTGTCTGTAGTGTAAATTCAGGCACAATCATAACAATTTGAGTAATGCTATTCCCAGTGAACTATCAACAGCCCCCATACGACGTACACATGACAATTTGTTATTTGATGCATTAATGTGATTTTTTATTGCCCCAAGCATTAAATAACGCGACTACCAGTAATCTTTACTGTGAATAACATTATTCTAACAATTTACTCTAGTATTCATCCACTCTGCAGCGCTATTTCAGTAATATTTCCTAATGAAAAACACCCCTCGCACACGGAAAAAGAAAACATATTCGATAAGCAATTGTGTAAATGTCGTGAATGCTGGGAATTTAACATAAGCGTGACAATGCTCATGGGAAATCATTATACAGAAACAACTATAGAAAAAACTGCCGGCAACTTAAAAGATGTCGAATTCGCTTTCTTGATGCATAACAAAGAAAGAGGATCCAGTTTCATTCTTACACAAAGTTGAACCGGAGAAAATTCCTCCTTGCAACCCGGTTTTCATTTCTATACTTTTGAGAGGAGTTTTTATCTTTAAGGTGCTGATTGGGACGCAAGTTGAACCCAAGGGAATTCTTCTTTGTAAGCACTGTCTCCATTACATGAAGCCTCACACGTGTAAACCACAATTGTTGCCCAATCAAGAGAATCTACATCATTTTGCACCCCAAAATAATAAAGTAGCTGCGGCAAAACCTGAAATCATAGAACCAACGAGAGCATAAATCTAAGGTCCAGAAGGGAAAACAAGGATGTAGACAACATCCAAACAATAACAATCAGGCTCCCTTTTCGTCCAGCCAGATTATTTGAATTTGAATAATCAAACCGCGCTAACAATTTACGTACAGCTAATTGAGCAGGCCATTAAAATTAAAAGTTGTACAACTAAACACTTGTTGAAGTCATGTTAAAAGTTCCAAAGCAATTGGAGCTTCGAAAATGGTAGTAAGGCAAACATTCAATCCTTCTCCCTTCCATTTTTTGCATCTTCGATAATGAGCTAGGAGTTTGTGAACCAAAGGCTTAGAGAATCTCCAAGACACTATTTTTAAAGAGCATCTTTAAATTTGAAGAATACAATTGTTTATACATTCCAACAAACTCTTTATTTTTGCTCTTTACTGGTTGGCAGTTGTACCATCTGCAAAGTTTTGGAGTTAAAAGATTTGTCCTAGTAAACAGTCCTACTTACCGAAACCTCTAAGAGCATCTCAAAGAGACTCGTGAGATGTCTTTATTTCAAAGAGTCAAATCTTAAAATTAAGCTTCAAGAGACTCTTTACTATAACTTTTTAAAATTAATAGTTGAGTTTGTAGAGCTATAAAGAAGTTCACACCTGAAACTCGAAACCTCTAGTACCACCACAGTAGTTGCATGCAGGAATATCAGATCTTCCTGACCGGCCACTGGGCACTGGCCACAATGCTTTTGCTTTAGCAGACCTACAGTACCTGTTCATACAAAAAATAAATTACAACCTGAAGACTGAGGAACAAAAGAACTTAAAAAGTTCTGCTGGAAAAGTAAATGTCAGTAAAAATATATTTCCTCAAAATTAAATCATCCGATCACCTCAGCACTTGCTCAGGGGCACGGGATATTCTCTCCTGGAAAGATGCCCAACTCCTCTTGTCATCATCTCCCTATTCAATAACAATTAAACTGAGAATGAAAATGATCGTTCATTCAGCCAAAACTTCACAATCAACAGATATGTAACACTCACAGCAAAATCATCCATCAGTGACCTAACTGACTCATCCACCCGATTTCCAGAAACTAATGCATTAGAATATTCACTATGAGACATCTCGTTCTCAATTTCACATTCATCCTCAATTGTGATCTCATACTGTGGCCAGAGAGAGTTGCTCGCGGCAGCTGTTTGCAAATAAAATTTTCAATCCACATGAAATAGAAAAAACTGTACTCTATGCTTTTATTAATATAAGATGAATACATTTATGGAACTTCTGACAGTGCCATGTTACAATCTAGGAATAAAGCACTCACTGTATCCTGTATAGTTGACTACCTGATTCAGACATTTCTAGAGAAGTCTGCAACTGGGTACACCCTAGTCTATGACCAGACCGCCAATGTGCAGCCTGCAAATATCCATTTTCTCCTCTTGTAAATACAGAACTCTTCAAGTTGCTAAGTTATATGATACAGGGGCAAAATTCACCAAAAATACCTGGTGTTTCCCAGAACAATATCGTGCTTTTCTGCAGCTACTACAGACTTTATCCCCTTTCCACGTACCGCACCAATTACAAAGTGTTGCTGAGATGGGTAAGGTAGAATCAACCAATCAAATATTAACATTTGAATTCAGAAATGATAATATCATAAAAATTTAGCTTATGTCCTCTATATGTACCAAATATTTCTTAACAAACATCACATATATATTTTGTGTATATATATATATGTGTGTTTCCAAAAATTGCTCCCAAGTTCACAAAAAATTCCTTCATTTTTGGAGGTAGAGGGTGTTGGGGGCAGCTAAATCCCGAAGAAGGGAATATCAAAAGATTTACATGAACAATATAAACTCGACATACTAAACTATTGTTAAGAAGAGAGTTATATTGATACAGTACCTCCAGCTGTCAAAGGTTCCTCTGTCCCATCATCACTGGGGGCATTGCTTGAATAAAACGAATTTGTGCGTGGCAATTGACAACGAAAAACCTTGACACTTCAAAACCCAGTTGACATGAGAAGATAAGATCAGAAAATAGTTAGCTAGAGGAGTAACTCTTTATGCAGGCTCCATACTCAAAGACAGACCTTCTGGATGGCTTCTCAGGATACCGCTTCCACTGCTCGTGCTGATCGCGAAGAAGACAAGCCATTGATGGACACATGAAAATGAACAGTGCTCGATGAAATGTTGATTCCTCAGATAGATGTGCATAAACCTGGGAAATCAATGAACATTAAAAATGAATGACACAGAATGGAATGCTGGACGAAGATAAAGTTACTGCACTAGACCTAAATATTTATAGCTTTTATATACCTGGAGCAAAAACTGCAATGGCTCACTGCAAAAATCACAAAGACTAGACTTCTCCGAAGGCAAATTAATCGGGTCCAACCAAGCCTACATTAGCAATAAAACAAGTAATCCCCATTTTGGAAAATACAAAATTAAAACTCTTTGCTTCCTACATTCAATCTCTTCCAACTTCAAAATCATAAACTTTAGCTGCATTTTTGGCAGCATCAAGTATTGGCAACATATTTTGTAGGAGTGAACAGAAAAGGTCAACATTTTAAGCACTGGCAGTCTATATAAAATCAGGTAAATAATTCCACTTACATGAACATAAATTTATGAAGTAATATGATATTCTGCAGTGCAAACAGCCTCAATGGGTGGTGGAATATATCACCGTGCTTGAAAGTGAATATTTACCTATTTTCTTGACAAAATGACTCTACATAAAGCATGTAATTTTTCTCTTTTAAGCACAGCCAAACATACTGTAAATTTGAAAATTATAAGGTATATGATATCTTGTAGAGAACTCATGTGAGAAAGAATTCGCAGAATTACCGGAGTGCCACCAGCTTTGCTTGGGAAATACTGGCGGAGTAATGACCACTTATTTTTCGGCTTCTCGACAAATCCTAATGTTACAGGAACTTGTTCTTCATCATCTTCATCTTCTTCATTGTATAGATCTGCATCATCAGTTTCATCCACTTGAGCTTCTTCATCTTCTTCTACTTCATCAAGAGATGATATGCACAGAGTCTTGAGCTTCTCTTCATTTGCTAATTCCATTTCCCACGTTCTTTTTTTATTATTATTATTATTTGCGTTTATTGATAACAAAAAGATAAGAAATCAAAAAATTGAAAAATATTGGGGCATACACATTCAAAGCTAGATAATCATGTAAACATCATTCAAACTAGCATAGACACTCAGTGGCGAACGAAAACATTTTGAGTTAGGGGAACACAATCAAACTTGCAAAGAAATTGTGAAAACATTAAAGCATTCGATGTCTTGTTAGAAAAGACAGATGTAAGTTAACTTCAAGTCTCAAATAAAGAAAAGGACAAGGCAAGTATGTAAAAGAGTATGTCTCACTTGGTTTAACTCTTCTTCTTCTTCTTCTTCTTCTTCTTCTTCTCAGCTTCTGAACATTCCAGATGCAAGCAATAAACGAGTCAGACAAAAAAAGAGAGAAAAAGAAAAACCTTAACAAAATGATGTCCAGACCAAGAAAATACATTTTAATAATAAATGATTAGAAGAATGTTTCACCAAAATAGAACTGACGATTATCTCAAATTTCAAATTCCAAGAATCGAAGCAATCATGTTCGCAAGTTGATACTAAAAAGCAGTTGGAAAACTTGCTGATAAACCTGATCCCCCAGAGTAGTATTTTATCAAAACATAGTGTGAGACACATGTATAAAGATTTAATTCTTAACCCCTGCAGTCTTTGATGGTTAATTTTAGCATCACTTATAGAACTCCCTACCTCTTAATTACTGAAAGAAGAAGAAAGAAATGCTTCATCTCCCAGAAACTAAGGGTGTGTTTGTCACCCATTATTGGGAGAAAAATAAAGTAATGAATAGTATTTTTTGGAGAATGTGTGGTTGAAATTTAAAGTAACTTTATTGATTTGTGTGTAGAATATTTTATTGAGTGAATGTGTGGTGGAGAATTTTACTTTAGCAAACAATGTTTTGAAATAATGGGAGACAAACAGAGGCTAAAGCTGAATCAACCAATTTTTACAGAAAAACGCTGCTGGTAACCAAACAAAGGTTAAGGATTGCCTGTAAAATATCCATCAAATTAAATTTGTGAAGAGAAACTGTCAATACCTTTTTAAAGACAAGTGGAAACAGTTTGAAGTGCAGGTTCACTTTTCAAGTTTTAGTAAATACTGGCAATTAAAATAACTTAAGTCAGGAAACAAGACATAAAATCTGTATGGTTATAAAGAAGGACCGAGGGAAGTGTGCATGCTTTAGCTGATTTTTTCCAATCTGCTGTTAGAAAAATGTATTGCATGACCTAACCATCTATCTTTTTGTCGACACGATTCACTAAAACTTCCATTTCTTAGTTAGTTACCAGGGAAGAAGCCATCATCTGTTAGCACTTATAGTGTTATTACACACAGTAAATTGTTTGCAAAAAATGGCGAATACAAATAAAAACTTCATAGTGCGCACATTCAGTTGTATCTGTAAAATAATGCTTGAAGTATGGTGAGACTGAAAAGAATAAAAGAAATATATCTCACCAAAAAAGCAGCTTAGTTTTACGAACCAACTGGACTACTTCATAACCAACATCAAACTACAGTAGCAGCTTTGATCCCAGAATCTGTCTTTCCCTGAAATGACAAACGATGCAGCAATTTGAAATATAACTCAGGATGCACCCAAGGAAAGAAAATGCATATGACAAAATTTGAAATTTTGATCACTAGTGTCTCAGCAAGTTATGTGCACTGCAGTACAAATAAAAAAAGTGCCAACCATCAGATATTTAGCAAATAAAAATAATCTTTTCATTAATGAGATGAAATTCTTCAAGGAACATCAGAAAATATAAGATATAACAAAGGAGTGAAATAACTCGCCAAAACATTTTTGGATCTTTATCATTTTGAACAAGTCAAACGGGTTTCATTCTTTTATCAGACAGTTCCAAGGGGTTATCTTAAGCCTTCAGAATTCTTCAACTTCTAAGTTTATCATTGTCCATCTAATTATGCAATAATTGAGAAAGCTCAAAATAGAGGACAGACGTTAGATGGAGTACTTCGAACCTCAGATGGAGTACTTTGGACCTTTGGGCTTTGCCGCTTTGGGTTAGGGTTAGGTTTGAAACTTGAAAAGGCAGAGGCTGAATCGGAAAAGCTCAAATGCAGGAGGCTGAAACGCAGGCAGTGGCAAAGGCAGCCGGCAAGAGGATGAATGGCAGAAGAATGGAGGAGACACGGAGAGGGTTCTTCTGCTTCAGTGGCTAGCTGCAGAAGAATGGTTCTTCTGCTGCAATGGAATGGCAGAATCGGAATGGGTTTTGTCGTTTTGAAAATGGTAACGGCCGGAGGATGAATGGCGAAACTCGGAAAAATGGAGAAGAGGGTTCCGCTTCAGTGGTACATTTTATATGAACCGAGCCAACAATGCCAATTTTTATTTTGACCAAATTTTTTAAGCATTCACCACCTCCCAATGCGTAACACACAAAATTATTCTTAAACATGATATGGAATTATAAAAATATGGTATTGTTCAAAAGACAATAATAATATTTTTAAGTTATAAAGAATTTTAAACACTTCTCACTTAAAATTTCAAAATCAAATCACTTTCTTTATATATTTATTTCAACACAAATAAAAACTATTTTATTTTTCATCTGTTTCAAACTTGAAAATAGATAAATTTATCAAATGCTCAAGAAGAAAATATTATTCCCATCACTTGGAATCGATAAATATATTTACGTATTTTTAATATCACTTTGATTAAATTAGTATATTATTTTAATCTTTAAATCTTATTTCGACATAGGCAGATAAAAAATTTACGATCTTAAATGGATCTATAATCTTTTTTTAACAAAAACGAGAAAAAAATTCATCTGCATGTATAATTTCAGACAAATTTACGATCATCTCTAAAATGGCCAACTCAGCCAGATGGAAACAGTCGAAACAGCTAGCCCCGACGATCCGACAAGATCCAACCCAACAGGACCAACCAGGTGGATCCAGCTGTTTGGTCCGTCTGGATCCGACCATCTGGGACGGATGGAAAACAGTATGCCCGGACGATCCGACCGGCTATTTCCAATCGGACAGGACAACCGGGCAAGCTTTTTTCCCTTCATTATAATTTTTTTAACAAATTATGTTTCCTAATGCAGATATGGTATCGGCTGCAGTCTCGATTCTTTACTTTGGTGAATTTGAAATGAATGAAAAAGGTCGATGATTCTAGAAATAGACAGGTGAAATACATGGTTCAATTGCAATTGTGATGACATCGATCGTGAGATACAGAACAAGTTCAACGTCGATCCCTCTCAGTACGACATAGAATTGGGATTTCTATTCAACAACGAGCATACATCCATTCAAATTCCACCTTTAAAGGTTAATTCTGAAGATGAAATCAAAGTTTTAATTGAATTAAACCAAGTTCGCACGACTACTCCTATTTGTATAACTTTAGCGAAGAAGAATGTCTCCAATAGTGAACACGAAAATCTCAATGGATGGGATCGTAATGTGAATGATTTTTGGAACGCAGTGGAGATAGCTCGTGAGGATGATGTGGTTATTCCCGATATAGTTGTTCCTCACCATGATTTCACCATTACGCACAGAATTTCCTCGATAATTCAAGACAACGAGAATGAAAATGAATTTACAAATGAGGATTTAATTGCTTTATTTCGTCAGAGACATGGATCGGGTTCACAAGCTGGAACGAGTACACGGACCTCTAATTGTTCTCGGGTAGTTCCTGATGATGAAGATTTATATGTCGAGCAACTGTTTGAAACAAAGAAAGATTTGCAGGAAGATGTGCACAGGATTGCTTTGAAACACAATTTTGAGTTGAAAGTGAAAAAATCGAACAAGTCGACATACACAATTATCTGCATTGACGACAATTGCTATTGACTTTTGCAAGCGACGAAAATGGACACGAATGAGTTCTTTATAATTTGTAAGTATGCACGGGAACATACTTTCGAAATGGATATTCGTCAAAATGATTACAGGCAGACCCGAGCATGGTTCATTGGTCGACAAATAATGCACAAGTTTCAGGACCCAAGAACGATCTACAGACCTTCGGACATCATTAACGATATTCGTCGAGAGTACGGAGTGGTTATGAGCTATTAGAAGACCTGGAAGGCCAAAGAATGGGCATTTGAGGACTTAATGAGTTCGACCGAGGAAAGTTAAGCTAAATTGGCCAAATATTACCCCAACATGGGGAAAACTAATCTTGGATCGGCATTTTATATTGATACGAATGACGGGAATCACTTCAAGTATTTCTTCATGGCCATTGGACAATGCATTCGAGGATTTCGAAACGCGATGCGACCTGTAATTCTAGTCGACGGCACAACCCTTAAGGCTAGATACGAAGTCAAGTTGATTATTCCTATGTGTTAAGATCCCAATATCCAAATTTACCCTTCGATATGATCGATTGAGAGAATGATCTAGCGATGCGTTGGTTCTTCATGAAGCTGAGGGAAGTAATTGGGGCCGTCTAGAACCTTGTATTCGTAACTGACCGGGGGCAATCAATAATAAATGGTATCGTCGAAGTCTTTCCCGAGGCACATCACTGTTATTGTATGTACCATATACAAGGCAACCTCAAGACGAAGTATCGAGGTAGTGGCATCGTTGCATTGTTTAGGAGAGCTACAGAGGCTTACAATTTTGAAGAGTNATTTCTATTCAAGAACGAGCATACTTTCATTCCAATTCCACTTGTAAAGGTTACTTATGAAGATGAAATCAAGGTTTTAATTGAATGACCCAAGTTCGCACGACTACTCCTATTGCGTAACTTTAGCGAAGAAGAATGTACTCGATGGTGAACACAAAAATCTCGATTGAAGGGATCGTAATGTGAATGATTTGGGACACAGTGGAGATAGCTCGTAAGGATGATGTGATTATTCTCGATACATTTGTTCCTCATCATGATTTCACTGTTACGCACAGAATTCCCTTGATAGTTCAAGACAACGAGAATGAAAATGAATTTTCAAATGAGGATTTGATTGCTTTATCCTGTCAGAGACATGAGTCGAGTTCACAAGCCAGAACGAGTACACAGACCTCTAATTGTTCCCATATAGTTCCTGATGATGAAGATTTTTATATCGAGCAACTATTTGAAACAAATAAATATTTGCAAGAAGCTATGCACGGGATTACTTTGAAACACAATTTTGAGTTTAAAGTGAAAAAATCGAACAAGTCAACGTACACAGTTATCGGCATTGACAATAGTTGCCATTGGCGTTTGCGAGCGACGAAAATTGAAACAAATGAGTTTTTTGTAATTCGTAAGTATACACGGTAACATACTTACGAATTGGGTATTCGTCGAAATGATTACAAGCAGGCTCGAACATGGTTTATTGGTCGACAAATAATGCACAAGTTTGAGGACCCACAAACGATTTACAAACCTTCGGACATCATTAACGACATCAGTTGATAGTATGGGGTGGTCATGAGTTATCAGAAGGCTTGGAAGGCTAAAGAATGCGCATTGGAGGACTTAATGGGTTCAGCCGAGGAAAGTTATGCTAAATTGGCCAGCCAGATATTGCCACAATATGGGGAAAACTAATCTTGATACGGAGGACGGAAATCTCTTCAAGTATTTCTTCATAACTATTGGACAGTGCATTCGAGGATTTCGAAACGCGATGTGACCCCTAATTCTAGTCGACGGTACAACCTTTAAAGCTAGATATGAAGGCAAGTTGATTATTGCTACATATCAAGATCTCAACATCCAATTTACCCTTTGCATTCGGCATAGTCGATCGAGAGAATGATCTAGTGATGCGTTGATTCTTCACGAACCCGGAGGAAGTAATTGGAGACGTCGAGAACATTGAATTCGTAACTGATCGGGGCCAGTCAATAATAAATAGTATCGCCTAAGTCTTTCCCAAGGCACATCACGGTTATTGTATGTACCATATACATGGCATCCCCATGACGAAGTATCGGGGCAATGGCATCATTGCATTGTTTAGGAATACTGCAGAGGCTTACAGTTTTGAAGAGTTTGTATAGTTCATGGTCGAAATAGAAAGTAAATCATATGATGCATGAGTTTATCTAACAGAGATGGGGATCGAACATTGGGCATAATCACATTTTCCAGGGCGTCGATACAACATGATGACGTCGAACAATGTCGAGTCGGTCAATACGTTATTCAAGATAGATCGAGAGTTACTAATTCTCGTAATGATTGAGCAAATTCGTAACAAACTGCAGCAGTGGTTTCATGACCGACCTGAGGAATCACAGAGTTGCACAAGTGTCCTGACTCCGACTCGAGAAGATAAACTCTTCAAGACTCTAGAGGTGGTGTTGCATTTTTAATATCGCAAGTGTACGATATCGTAACAAGTAATATAGTGGACCTTTGAGTTTGGATTATTGTTCCCACGAGGACTATACTTTAATTTTAATCTATTTTTCCTAACTCCTATTTGATAAAAGACAAATAAAGAATGATAATATTCGTGAGTAGTTTTTCTTGTTTGTGAACTAATGGAAAGTAATAGAAAATTGCAAACACTTATTTAATAAAGATTCGAATGAGTAATGAATATTATGGCAAAACAAGTTCATCTAATGATCACTTTAATTCCTAATTCAATATTCTAACATAATGTATTGTTCGGTTGAATTCTTCTATTGTATTCAACTTACCCCTTTCGAGTTTTCATTGAGCTTATTTAACAAATTCAATTTCATATCTATATGCGAATCATGAAAAATTTTAAAGACTCTCGAGATAGGTCACAACGATTGTTAGGGTTGTCTCAAAAAGCATACATCAATAAAATTTTAGAGAGGCTTAAGATGAAAAATTGTTCAGCAAGTATCGTTCCAATTCAAAAATGAGACAAATTTAGTCTCATGCAATGTCCTAAGAATGAATTGGAACGTAAATAAATGACAACTATTCTTTATGCGTTTGTTGTAGGGAGTTTAATGTATGCTCAGACTTGCACTAGACCAGACATCAGTTTTACTGTCCGAATGCTGGGCAAGTATCAAAGTAATCCAAGACTTGATCATTGGAAAACTGCAAAGAAAGTGTTGAGATACTTACAAGGAGCGAAATACCACATACTCATTTATAGGAGATTGGATAACTTGTAGGTCATTGGATATTCAGATTCAGACTTTGCT